>BQKN01022285.1:23087-33810 GCA_022839385.1 Asparagus kiusianus
CTGTTTGGGTGATAGTGGACAGGTTGACGAAGTCAGCGTATTTTATTCCAGTGAAGACTACATATACAGCTGAGACGTATGAGAGGATGTTTATTCGTGAGATAGTTCAACTTCATGGAGTTCCTGATACGATTGCGTCGGATCGAGGTTTAGTGTTCACTTCACATTTTTGGAGGAGTTTCCAGGATTCGTTTGACAGCAGACTATCTTACAGCAGTGTATTTCACCCACAGACGGATGGTCAGACGGAGAGGGTGAACCAGGTGTTGGAGGACATGTTGCGAGCTTATGTCATTAACTTCCAAGGTAGCTGGGAAGATCATGTTCCACTGATAGAGTTTGCTTATAACAATAGTTATCAAGCGACGATCGTTATGGCCCCTTATGAGGCATTGTACGGTAGACCTTGTAGATCACCGATATGTTAGGCAGAGCTGGAGGATAGCTTAATGCTTGGACCAAAGCTAGTGAGACAGACTACTGAGAAGGTAGCATTGATCAGAGAGAGGATTTTAGCCACCCAGAGTCGGCAGAAGAGCTATGCGGATAAGAGACAAAGGCCCTTGGAGTTTCATGTTGGAGATGCAATTATGCTGAAGGTATCGCCTATGAAAGGCGTTCAGCGATTCGGAAGACGGGGAAAGCTTGCACCGAGATATATTGGACCCTTCCGAATTTTGGAGCGCATTGGAGTTGTGTCATACAGACTAGATCTTCTAGCATTGATGTCTAGTATACATAACGTATTTCATGTTTCTATGCTCAAGAAGCACTTGCATGATGAGGAACAGCATAGAGTATTGGATGCACCTGAGATTGAGCTTCAGGATGATTTATCTACCATTGAGATTCTAGTTGCTATACTTTCCAGAGAGGACAAGAGGCTTAGAAATAAGGTAATTCCTTTGGTGAAAGTCCAGTGGAGCAGAAGAGGCGTTGAGGAGATTTCTTGGGAGCGCGAGGAGGACATACGTCGCGACTACCCACACATGTTTGAGCAGGTAAAATGAATTTGTGTATGACTTATATATATAATTTATGATTTGCATTATGTTGATGTTTATACTTAACGTCAAAATGAGGGTATTACCACTTATCTCCTAAGTACTCGGAACATAGGGTATATATATGAGGGGTTCCTTGTTTAGATTTTTAGCTCGATGTACTTGTTTCATTTAGTTAGGGGTTAAGTGGGGGTATTTACATTTTAGATGGTTAAGTGTAGACATCGAAGATGATTTTTCGAGGGCGCAAAGATAATATGTAGCGCTACTTCCTGCATTTATTGAGGAAGTGAATTGATTCATGTGCATGAGTATTGGTGTGATTATATTTAGATTTAACGCTAGGATGGGGATATTTCCGCTCAAATTTTAACCTTTTGGAACACATGGTATATATATGGGGGGTTCCTTGTTTGGATTTTTCGCCCGACGTACTAGTTCCATTTGATTAAGGGTTGAGTGGGAATACAGTCATCTTAGATTGTTAAATATAAATATCATTTTATGCTTGTCTAGAGTAATACTATTTATTTGAATATGCCTTCTGAATTTCTAGGACGAAATTCTTTTAAGGGGGGAAGAATGTAGAACCCTGTATTTTGTTAGAAGTATATATGAATTATTAGTGATAAATAATTCTATTTGTGGTTAATGACTTGAGGTCATGTATATACTTGGCCACAAGTTATTAGATATGTATGAGTGGGGTTTCATAGAGTTCTGTGCATTGGTTTTGGCTGAATAACAAAACATGCACGAATCTGGATATAGTGTCTGCTCAGTCGACTTATGAGTCGACTCATGAGTCGACTGATGAGTCGACCAATGAGTCGACTGACGGGCTGATTTCAAGTTTTCTTTTCTTTTGTGGGTTTGGTTTGGTTTGTTTCGGGTTTAACCGCTTTCATATAAAACTCTCCTACCCGAAACTAGCCCCAAGACTCATCAGACCCTAGAGAAAACCCTAGCCTCCCTCTTCCCTCAAACCCTAGATTTGTTCTTGGTGATTTTGGAGGAGTTTCGGAGGAGTTTTCAGCGGGATTTTGTGGTGCTGTCGAAGGGGGATAATCCTCTCATCGGATTCAGGAGTTGCAGCACATCAGAGGCGAGTAACATCTCGCTCAATCCTACACCCACTGTTTGTATAGCTTTCTTAAGTTTTTATGTCGGATTTTTGAGCCTAAAACATATTTTGTGCATAAAAATAGATACTTTACATTATGAGATGCAAGATCTATATTTTTCAATTATAAAAAGCTCACAAACGAATTTGTAAATTAAGATCCAGATCTGGAAATTTGTTTAAACATGAGTTTCAATGTGATTTACTGTTTTCAATACGTTTTTAAACATGTTGATATGATTAAGGTTTTCATGTAAGTGATCACATGCAAACCCCTTTAGTTTCTGTTGTTACTCATGAGTTAGAATCAGAAATATATTACTGGACATGATTAAAGAGAACTTTAGTTAACATTTTTGCAGATAAATCATCGTAAGTATAAAACTAGAGATTTTCTGCTCAGTCGACCAATGAGTCAACTCAAGAGTCGACTTATGAGTCGACTGATAATTCGACCAATGAGTCGACTGATAGGGAAAACTTCAGTTTTGTGTTTTGCCTGGTCGACTTATGGGTCGACTGATGAGTCGACCAATGAGTCGACTAATGAGGAGTTTTCTTCTTTTGTATTTCTTCAGTTTTGAATCTGTTTGAGTTATTTCAGTTTAACTGAAATTGTTTATGTTTGTTCATTGTTGCTGCGTGCTTAAATATGAACGAGGAGTCCCTCGAATGACGGGTATTAGATATTTATGTATAACCTGTATCTTTACATGTGAGATGACATGCGGACACGAGGTTAGGTTTGCGCACTGTGACACGTAAGAAATTAGGGTATATGCACCTGTTCATATAACTCATATAGTCCATGTGTTAGGCAATTATGATGTGTAGTCCATGTGTTGGATATTTATCACTTTCAGTCCATGTGTTGGACAGTTTTCATATGCAGTCCATGTGTTGGACATCCACTACAACAGTTTAGACCTTAAGAGTTGACACCTATACTTGCATAGGCTGGACACGACATTTATATGAGTTGGGATACGACACCGTAATTAAGTCTGAGATGAGTTTGCCTTCTTTTACTAATGTTCTTGTATTAGATTTTGGGTTTGGTATTTAGGGATGTACAATTTGAGATACAAGGTATATACATGATGGTTTCCTTGTTTGGATTATTTCGCTCGACGTACCTATGCTCGTGTTATAACTTCCTAAATACTAAAATCCTCTTATATATATGTACTTACAATCTGAGCTACATGGTATATACATGAGGGTTTCCTTGTTTGAATTATTTTGCTCGACGTACTTATGCTCACATTATAATTACCAAAATAGGATTTGTGATTTCATATATATGTTATAACTGTATTTTCTGTATACAACGAACCCTTTTCCCTTAGGGTTGGTTGTGATATTGCTCGCTAGCGCTTTGACGCTCGTTGTCCCTCTCCCTTTTAGGTAACGAGCCAGGAGCCCGAAGAGTCGTAGGTTGATGGCGAGGCACTTTAACTTCGGCTATTCTATTATAGTTATATTTTACTTTTAAGCTCCATTGTAGGCTTTGTTTAGTCATTTTGAGAGTTTATATTTAGAAGTTGTAAAGGTTGTGTGCCTTATTTCCTCTTTTTTCAGACTTTATGTATTTGAGACTTGTCGAGAACTTCAGTATATTCATTTCAGACATTGACTTATACTTCAGTATGTCAGATGATGAAATATTAATTTGATCTCTATTATTTCGTCAGTTGACTCTTGTATTATTTTTTTACTTGCTTTTTTACCTATACCTGTTATTTGACTCTACTAGAGAGATAGTAATTTTGACGGTGAAATATGTTATTGCACAGTGTGGTGTTTGGCAGGTTTGCCATTCTTGGTTTCACCTTGGACTGCAGCCTTGTGTGAACCTAGGGGCGTCACAGTTGGTATCAGAGCTCTAGTTCCAGTATCCTTAGGATCATCCTGTGTCGAGTCGTGGAGCTAGGATAGAGTTTCTTAGGATTCATGTATAGAGTCCGTAAGGATTCCCTAGTATGAGTGAGGACGATATATGCGTATATCTCAAAAAATTAAGGATATTTTTTATGACAACTATTTTGTGTAAACTTAAAGTATTTGGGTGAATACTAAATTGTTGTGAAAATCATATTGTGATATGCTATGTATGTGTATATATCTATTTGGACTCTTAAACTCTTGTTTTTCTTATGATCAGAGAGATGGCAGGACGTGGTAGACCTCGTACTCGGAGAGCTGGACAAGCAGAGTCGCAGCAGGCTCCACCTGAGCCACAGCAAGCTCAACCCGAGCCACAGCAGGCACCACCTGAGCCGCAACAGGCTCCCCAGTATCTTATCGATCTCATGGCTCCCATTGTAGCTAGGATGGAAGCAATTGAGGAGCTTATGGCGAGTCATATCGTGCCACCGACACCACCACTACCACCACCAGCAGATCAGCCGCAGGGGATACCAGTAGTTTCTATCAGTGAGAGACCCCGAGAGGCCGCACCTTCAGCCATTCCACCAGCAGTTCCAGATAGAGCCACGTAGTAGGAGGCTTAGCTCCGTATGGTTGAGAGGTACCAGAAGATGAGAGCACCAGAGTTCCAGGGGTCATCAGATCCTCTTGTAGCCTATAAGTGGAAGGAGGATGTGAGTAATATCCTTGATATACTTAATGTGGATTCGGCCTAGAAGCAAAGATTGGCGTCCTACAGTCTGAAGGGAGACGCCGGGAGATGGTATCGACTCCAGTTTACTCCAGAGCATCGGATGACCCTCACATGGGAGGACTTCATCTACTTCTTTGATGGACAGTATATTTCTTCTGCCGCACAGACTGGGAAGGAGCTTGAGTTATCTCGGTTGACTCAGGGGGATATGTCAGTGGCAGATTTTGAGAGCATATTTATAGAGTTGCTGCACTTCACGGGCATGTGGCAGACAGGAGAGCGACAGGCTTAGATGTTCCTAGCAGGGCTCTGCCCTAATCTCCATCGATACCTCGTCTCGAGGAAGTTCTATTCAGTTCGGGAGGTAGCTGAGGCCGCCACTTCTCAGGAGATTGAGACTGCCATGTTTCAGAAGGATAGGGAAGTGTTTGGTGGAAAATTTGTAATAAGAAAAATAATGAAAGAATCGTATTTGATTTATTCTCTCTAATTGCTTAGAAAAAGAATAATTACAAGTCTCTCAATCTCGATTACAATTGGATTTCCTGATTACAAAAGAGAGGAGAATGATCCGGATTCTTCCCTTTGTTTAATTCTGGGTTCTTCACGGTGGCGATGGAGTGCCTCCATTGAATGCTCGTGTCGAGTTTGCTCTCCGTTGACGATCCAAACGTCTTGATTCTCTGGAACGTGGTCTTCTCCTCACGATTTGACGTTATGGAGAACTTGCGTGGAAATTTTGAAACTCTTACCGAGTTTAGAAGAACTTGCAGAGCAAGTTGGATACTCTGGACGAGTTGATAACTCAGATCGAGTTTAACTCTGAACGAGTTTGAACTCTTGAAAAAGAGTTGATTTGAATCAAAAGTTCGGTTAATAAGCCAAGGGAATGCTCCAAGGACTTTGTTGCTGCAGAAAGCTCTAAGATGCCCGATCAAGGATCCCCAAAAAGTCAGCCAAAAAGAAGATCTGAACTCAGTTGAGTTTCTCACTATTTATAGGGGATTTAGGGGTGTAACCGCTCCCTTAAATCTCTCCTTAATGAGGGTTTAATAGGGTGTAACTGGCCCCCCCATAAATCTCTCCATGATAGAGTAGTGATCCCCTCAAATCGCAGGGAGAAAATAGTTTTGGAACCGTTTAAATCATGCTTGAACGAGTCAAACGCTAAAAACAGCGTTCTGGACCCGAACTCTGTGTTTTAGACCTGAAACGCGGAGTTGGGCCTGTTTTAGGCTGAAAACGCACAGGTCGCGATGCGCAGAGATGAACTCTGCGTTTTGGACCTGGGACGCATAGTTAGATTCTGCATGAACTGTGCGTTTTGGACATGGGACGCAGAGTTGGGCTATGCATGAACTGTGCGCCTTGGACCTGGGACGCAGAGTTGGGCTCTGCATGAACTGTGCGTTTTTGGACCTGGGACGCAGAGTTGGGCTCTGCATGAACTGTGTGTTTTTGTCGTTGGACGCAGAGTTGAACTCTGCATTTCAAGTCCACAAAATCTGCGTTTCGAGTTTGGAACGCAGCCACGACCTTTGTGTTTTGAATCTCAAATGTGGTCACGACCTATGCGTTTTGAGTTTAGAATGTGGGCATGACCTCTTCGTTTTGAGTTTGGAACACGAGCATGACCTCTGCGTTTTGAATCTTAGATGCAGAGGTGAGCCTCTGGCGGGCTTGGTGAACTTCAGCATAAGTCCAATGTTCAGACGAAGTCCAGTCTTGCAGACGGACTTCAGAACATAACTTGCTGCGAAGAACAGGTCATAACTTTTAAACCGTAAGTCAGATTGGACGAATTATATATGAAAATCGGCTATCTCGACGAGACGGAGCCGACCAAACCAACCCCAGGGGGTTTGGTTTGCTCCGTTAGTTTTGCCAAATTCCTTACAGTTTGAGAGATATCTGCGTTAAAATATGAAGAGACCGTCAATTTGTAGTCTCTTTTGCTAGAGCGTTGCAAAGATCGTCACCTTATAACCTTCGTCTTGGCTCCTTAAAAATATGAGAGCCATCAGATTGTAACTCCTGATGTTGATTGTGAAGGTTGTTGAATTAGAGCTTTCATTAGTTGTTGTGAAGGTCGTCAGATTGTAACCTTCTACGTGAAAGTCGTCAAATTGTAGCCTTCTGGAAGTCGTCAAATTATAACTTTTGTCATTGGTGTTTGATGGGGATAAGCTATCTGTTGTGATTTTTAGACAGCCTACAGGAAGGGAAGACCATGGCAGGACAGACCGGGGATAAGGGGAAGAACAAGATACCTTTTTCTGGATCCCAGCAACAGCAGCAAGGTCCTCATAAGAAGGGACCTCAACATGATCAGAGAACGCATCAGCAGCGCAAGTTCCAGGGAGTTTGCTATAACTGCCACAAGGTCGGGCATAAGGCATCGGAGTATCGCAGCGCACCAACAGGAGCTCAGCAGGGTAAGGGTCCGAACCAGCAGCAGTGACAGCAGGGCAGAGTTCAGGGCCAGCAGACGAGACTTGAGGCACCACCAGTAGCACAAAGGACTGAGGGGCAGATTCGGGCAGTTCAGGAGGTTCCTCAGGGGCAGATAGTACCGTATTCTCCAGTACTAGTAGCAGAGCAGTCTCCAGCCACAGACAGAGTATATGCGGTAGTACCGCGTGATCATGGAGCTAACGGAGCAGTGGTGGAGGGTACGTTTCTTGTGAATTCTTTTCCCGCCCGTATTCTCTTCGATTCGGGAGCTTCACATTCCTTCATTTCGTATGATTTTATGTCTAGACTCCATCTCGTAGCTCAGCCGTTAGACAGCCCTTTATCAGTTTCCACACCTTTAGGTGAGATATCGCTTCTGGAGAGCGTTTGTAGGAGGTGTACTATCAGTCTAGATGAGTCGGAGTTCGTGGTTGATTTGATAGTGTTGCATATGTTCGAGTTCGATGTCATTCTTGGTATGGATTGGTCGTCTTCCTACCATGTTAGTATTGACTACTTTGCGAAGACAGTCAATTTGCGAGCGTCCGATAGGTCCGAGATGATTGTGGCAACCTCTCAGGGCAACTATTTTGCGGAGTCATTTCTGGCGTACATCGAGGAGGTGATGTGACGGGATCAGGGTGTTAATTTATTAGAGACTAGAGTTGTCTCAGAGTATCAGGATGTCTTTCAGGACATACCTGGATTACCTCCTGTGAGAGAGGTTGAGTTCTGCATTGAGTTGCAGCCAGGCACAGCCCCGATATTCCGTGCACCCTATCGCATGGCACCGGCTGAGATGAGAGGGCTTCAGAACCAGTTGGACGAGTTGTTAGCTCAGGGTTTTATTCGTCGGAGTCATTCTCCGTGGGGCGCACCGGTCCTCTTCGTGAAGAAGAATGACGGTAGTATGAGATTGTGTATTAATTATAGGGAGTTGAACAAGGTCACTATCCGGAATAGGTACCCATTACCTAGGATTGATGACTTGTTCGACCATCTGCAGGGAGCATAGTTCTTCTCGAAGATTGATCTTCGTTCTGGTTATCACCAGTTGCGGGTTCGGAAGATGGATATTCCCAAGACCGCTTTTCTTACTCGATATGGATCTTTCGAGTTCATGGACATGCCATTCGGACTGACCAATGCACCCGTGGTATGGATTTGATGAACTGGGTTTTCTGTCCCTTCTTAGATCAGTTCGTGATTGTTTTTATCGATGACATCCTCATTTTTTCGAGTTCGGAGGCAGACCACGAGGAGCACCTACGATTAGCTTTGAGGACTCTGCAGGAGCATCAGTTATATGCCAAGTTTAGCAAGTGTGAATTTTGGCTTTCAGAAGTCAGATTTCTCGGCCACGTCATCAGTAGAAAGGGCATAGCAGTGGACCCGACTAAGGTTACAGCATTTCTTGATTGGGAACCGCCAAAGACGATGACAGAGATTCATAGATTCTTGGGCTTAGTTGGCTATTACAGGAAGTTCATCCAGGACTTCTCAAAGATTTCGACACCACTTACACGCCTTACGAAGAAGGGTGTACAGTTCATTTGGAGTATGGAGTGCCAGAAGGCCTTTGATATCTTGAAGACTAAGTTGACTTCAGCACTAGTTTTGACTATTCCAAGTAGCGACAGGACGTTCATCGTTTACCTAGATGCATCGTTGGCAGGCTTAGGAGGTGTATTGATGCAAGCTCAGAGAGTAGTAGCGTATATATCACGGTAGTTGAGGGTGCATGAGCAGAACTATCCCACTCGTGATTTAGAGTTAGCAGCAGTGGTTTTTTGCATTGAAGTCGTGGAGGCACTACTTGTATGGAGTGCAGTTTGAGCTGTTCACAGACCACTAGAGTCTGAAGTATCTTTTCTCTCAGAAGGAACTCAACCAGAGACAGAGAAGATGGATTGAGTTTATCAAGGACTACGAGTTTGCGATTCAGTATCACCCGGGGAAAGCGAATGTTGTAGCAGATGCTTTGAGTAGGAAGCGTCGACATCGGGTTTCGGCTTTGAGGTGTTCGTTGTATAGAGATCTTATTACTCTTAGCTAGTTTGATTTCAGATCCGAGATTGGTGGAACCAGTGCATTTTTGGGAGCTGTGTCAGTTCAGCCATCATGGAGTACCAGAGTAGTCAGAGCTCAGCTGGAAGACTCTTGGATTCAAATCCGAAAGGAGGAGATTTCCAAAGAGCCTAAGGCTGATTAGACCATTGGAGCAGATAGAGGTCTACGGATGAAGGGTAGGCTGGTTATGCCATCTAGTGCCGAGCTGAAGAGAGAGTTATTTGATGAGGCACATCGTACTAGGTATACAGTACATCCAGGGACCCCTAAGATGTACAAGGACTTGAAGAGACACTTCTGGTGGAGTGGTATGCGTAGAGAGATTGCAGAGTATGTGGCTAAGTGTTTTACCTGTTAGTAGGTGAAGGCAGAGCATCAGAGACCAGTAGGAACACTTTAGCCTTTATCCATCCCAGAGTGGAAATGAACGGATATTTCTATGGACTTCATTGTAGGGTTGCCGAAGTCGAAGAAGGGGAATGATTCTGTTTGGGTGATAGTAGACTGGTTGACGAAGTCAATACATTTTATTCCAGTGAGGACTACTTATATCGCCGAGGCATATGCGAGGATATTTATTCGAGAGGTAGTTCGGCTTCATGGAGTTCCAGACACGATCGTGTCAGATCGAGGTTCAGTGTTCACTTCGCATTTTTGAAGGAGTTTCCGGGATTCGTTCGGCAGCAGACTATCTTACAGTAGTGTTTTCCACCCATAGACAGATGGTCAGACGGAGAGAGTGAATCAAGTGTTAGAAGACATGTTGCGGGCTTGTGTAATTGACTTTTAAGGCAGCTGGGAGGAGAATATTCCACTGATAGAGTTCGCTTATAACAATAGTTATCAAGCGACGATCGGTATGGCCCCTTATGAGGCATTGTACGGGAGACCTTTGTAGGCGTATAAAATTGCCTATAGGTCCCTTAGCTTAGCTCAGCACGATGATTCGACAAAACAACGGACATTCGAGCGACGAAGCGACGAGGCACGTAAGCAACGGAATACGTTCGCGTGCGGGACCAAACCGACGGTTCGGAAAGTTAACGAGTCGTCCAACAAACAAAACGGACTTGAACTCAAACACCGAAGCGGAGCTACTGCCAAATGAAGATTCGGGGAATCGAATCAAGACCTGAACGAATCAACGAAAGGTCGAGGTGACAAGGCACATGAACAATGGAACACGTACGCACGTGGAATCGAACCAACGTTTCGGGGAATCACCGAGTCATCTAAACAAGAGCGAACTCGGTGATATAACGATCGAATCGGGACCAATCCCGAACTCGAACTCAGAAACGGATTAACTGCCATATTTGGAATCAAGTCAATTCCAGAAACCGAATCAAACCCGAACGACGGAGAACCGGAAACACCGGAAAACGACGAAACCAGCGCACCTGGGGGAACTCGGCCCGAACCGAACCACCCTAAGGTGGCTCGGCCCAA
>BQKN01022285.1:33910-49175 GCA_022839385.1 Asparagus kiusianus
TCGGCTATGGCCGAGCCACCCCTGGGTGGCTCGGCTATGGCCGAGCCACCCAGAGGTGGCTAGGCACAGTTCTGTGCCAAAGGCACAGTTTTGAGTGCCTATAAATAGGCCTGGCACTCGTTCATTTGAGAGGACTTTTTCTGAAATTTCTGAAGAGCCGAAACTCTGCCGGATTGCGACCTCAACTCGGATTGTGAAGGCTTGAAGACTTGGACGACCAGATCTACGTGACACTACTCCGGATCTAAGCTTGGCTCTTAGATCCCGAGATTAGAGCGAGCGTTTCCTTGGTGAAACGATCCCTCTCGGCTACTATCTCCTTGGTGGGATAGTACCCGTTATACCACGTAGATCTGTTCAGATCGAGATTGCGCGGTGGTCCACGGTACTCAACCCCGGCACAGGCGAAGAACCCCACAAAGCGAGGGACCGTAAAACAGGAAACTCGTGATTTGTTCAAGGAAAGTTGTAATTTTCATTTCTTTATTTTGATTTTGTTGTAAACCGGATCTTATAAAAAGACCGGATCTCTTTGTAAACGCATAAAGTTGTTGTCAAAGTTGTAACAGAATCATCAATGAAGAATAACGCAATTTCCCGCTCGAACAACCTTGTAGATCACCGATATGTTGGACAGAGCCGGAGGATAGCTTAATGCTTGGACCAGAGCTAGTAAGATAGACTACTGAGAAGGTAGCATTGATCAGAGAGAGGATTTTAGCCGTCCAGAGTCGACGGAAGAGCTATGCAGATAAGAGACGAAGACCCTTGGAGTTTCAGGTTAGAGATGCAGTTATGCTGAAGGTATCGCCTATGAAAGGCGTTCAGCGATTCGAAAGACGGGGAAAGCTTGCACCGAGATATATTGGACCCTTCCGGATTTTGGAGCATATTGGAGTTGTATCATACAGACTAGATCTTCCAGCATCGATGTCTAGTATACACAATGTATTTCATGTTTCTATACTCAAGAAGCACTTGCACGATGAGGAGCAGCAGAGAGTATTGGATGTACCTGAGATTGAGCTTCAGGATGATTTATCTACCATTTAGATTCCAGTTGCTATACTTTCTAGAGAGGACAAGAGGCTTAGAAACAAGGTAATTCCTTTGGTGAAAGTCCAATGGAACAGAAGAGGCGTTGATGAGATTTCTTGGGAGCGCGAGGAGGACATACGTCGCGACTACCCACACATGTTTAAGAAGGTAAAATGAATTTGTGTATGACTTATATATATAATTTATGATTTGCATTATGTCGATGTTTATACGTAACGTCAAAATGAGGGTATTACCACTTATCTCCTAAGTACTCGGAACATAGGGTATATATATGAGGGGTTCCTTGTTTGGATTTTTTGCTCGATGTACTTGTTCCATTTAGTTAGGGGTTAAGTGGGGGTATTTACATTTTAGATGGTTAAGTGTTGACATCGAAGATGATTTTTTGAGGGCGCAAAGATAATATGTAGCGCTACTTCCTGCATTTATTGAGGAAGTGAATTTATTCATGTGCATGAGTATAAGTGTGACTATATTTAGATTTAACGCTAGGATGGGGATATTTCCGCTCAATTTTTAACCTTTTGGAACACATGGTATATATATGGGGGTTCCTTGTTTGGATTTTTCGCCCGACGTACTAGTTCTATTTGATTAAGGTTGAGTGAGAATATAATCATCCTAGATTGTTAAATATAAATATCATTTTATGCTTGTCTAGAGTAATACTATTTGTTTGAATATGCCTTCTGAATTTCGAGGACGAAATTCTTTTAAGGGGGGAAGAATGTAGAACCCCGTATTTCGCTCGACGTACCTATGCTCGTGTTGTAACTTCCTAAATACTAAAATCCTCTTATACATAGGTACTTACAATCTGAGCTACATGGTATATACATGAGGGTTTACTTGTTTGGATTATTTCGCTCGACGTACTTATACTCACATTGTAATTACCAAAATAGGATTTGTGATTTCATATATATGTTATAACTGTATTTTCTGTATACAATGAGCTCTTTTCCCTTGGGTTGGTTGTGATGTTGCTCGCTAGCGCTTTGACGCTCGTTGTCCCTCCCCCTTTCAGGTAACAAGCCCGGAGCCCGAAGAGTCACAGGTTGATGGTGAGGCACTTTAGCTTCGACTATTCTATTATAGTTATATTTTACTTTTGAGCTCCACTGTAGGCTTTGTTTAGTCATTTTGAGAGTTTATATCTAGAAGTTGTAAAGTCTGTGTGCCTTATTTCCTCTTTTTTCAGACTTTATGTATTTGAGACTTGTCGAGAACTCCAGTATATTCATTTCAGACATTGACTTATACTTCAGTATGTCAGATGATGAAATATTAATTTGATCTCTATTATTTCGTCAGTTGACTCTTATATTATCTTTTACGTGCTTTTGTACCTACACCTGTTATTTGACTCTACTAGAGAGATAGTAATTATGATGGTGAAACATGTTATTGCACGGTATGGTGCATGACAGGTTTGACATTCTTGGTTTCACATTGGACTGCAGCCTTATGTGAACCCAGTGGCGTCACAAAAAGCTCTCCAGAAGCGATATCTCACCTAAATGGGTGGAAACTGATAAAGGGGTGTGTAAAGGCTAAGCTACGAGCTGGAGTCTAGTAATAAAAACATATGAAATGAAGGAATGCGAAGCTCCCGAATCGAAGAGAATACGGGCGGGAAAAGAATTCACAAGGAACGTACCCTCCACTACTGCTCCGCTAGCTCTATGATCACGCGGTACTACCGTATATACTCTGCTTGTGGCTGAAGACTGCCCTGCTACTAGTGCTGGAGAATACGGGACTATCTGCATATGAGGAACCTTCTGAACTGCACGAATCTGTCCCTCAATCTTCTGGGCTGCTGGCGGTGCCTCTAGCCTCATCTGCTGACCCTGACCTCTGCCCTGAACTATCTGCTGCTACTGGTTTGGGCCCTTGCCCTGCTGAGCTCCTGCTGGTGCGCTGCGGCACTCCGATGCCTTATGTCCAACCTTACGACAGTTATAGCAAACTCCCTGAAACTTGTGCTGCTGATGCGCTCTCTAATCCTGCTGGGGTCCCTTCTTATGAGGGCCCTGATGCTGCTGCTGAGGTCCTAAAAAAGGTCTCTTGTTCTTACCCTTATCCCCGGTCTGTCTTGCCTTGGTCTTCCCTTCCTTATCCTTCTGGAACATGGCAGTCTCAATCTCCTGTAAGGTGGCGGTCTCAGCTACCACTCGAACTGAATAGAACTTCCTCGAGATGAGGTATCGACGAAGATTAGGGCAAAGCCCTGCTAGGAACATCTAAGCCTGGTGCTCTCCTGTCTGCCACATACCCGTGAAGTGCAGCAACTCCATGAACCTGCTCTCTAAATCTGCCTCTGACATGTCCCCCTGAGTCAACCGGGACAACTCAAGTTCCTTCCCAGTCCGTGTTGCAGAAGAAATATACTGTCCATCAAAGAAATATACGAAATCTTCCCATGTGAGGGTCATCCAGTGCTCTGGAGTGAACTAGAGTCGATACCATCTCCCGGTGTCTCCCTTCAGACTGTAGGATGCCAACCTCTGCTTCTGGACCGAATCCATATTAAGTATATCGAGGGTGTTACTCACATCCTCCTTCCACTTATGGGTTGCAAGAGGGTCTGATGACCCCTAAAACTCTAGTGCTCTCATCTTCTGGTACCTCTCTACCATATGAAGCCAGGCCTCCTGCTCTGTGGCTCTATCCGGGACTACTGGTGGAATAGCTGCAGGTGTGGTCTCTGGGGGTCTCTCGCTAATAGGAATGACTGGTATCCTCTGTGGCTGATCTACTGGTGGTGGTGGTGGTGGCGTGATATGATTCGCCACAAGCTCCTCAATTGCTACCATCCTAGCGACTATAGGAGCCATAAGATCTATAAGGTAATGAGGAGCCTGCTGCGACTCAGGTGGTGCCTGCTGTGGCTCGGGTTGAGCTTATTGTGGCTCAGGTGGAGCCTGCTGTGGCTCAGGTGGAGCCTGCTGTGACTCTAACTGTCCAGCTCTCCCAGTACGAGGTCTACCACGTCCTGCCATCTCTCTGATCATAAGAAATAAGAGTTTATGAGTCAAAATAGACATATATACATACATAATGTATCACAATACGATTTTCACAACAATTTAGTGTTCACACAAATACTTTAAGTTTACACAAAATAGTTGTCATAAAAAAATTCTCAAATTTTGAGATATATACATATATCGTCCTCACTCATACTAGGAAATCATTACGGACTCTATACATGAATCCTAAAAAACTCTATCCTAGCTCCACGACTCGACACAGGATGATCCTAAGGATACTAGAACTAGAGCTTTGATACCAACTGTGACACCCCTGGGTTCACACAAGGCTGCGGTCCAAGGTGAAACCAAAAATATCAAACCTGCCATGCACCACACCGTGCAATAACATGTTTCACCATCACAATTACTATCTCTCTAGTAGAGTCAATTACAAGTGTAGGTACAAAAAGCAAGTAAAAGATAATACAAGAGTCAACTAATGAAATAAGAGAGATCAAAATTTATATTTCATCATCTAACATACTGAAATATAAGTCAATGTCTGAAATAAATAAACTGGAGTTTCTCAACAAGTCTCAAATACAAAATGTCTGAATAAGAGGAAATAAGGCACACAGCCTTTACAACTCCTAGAATAAAACCCTCAATATCTAAACAAAAGTCTACAATGGAGCTCAAAAGAAAAATATAACTAAAATAGACAGCTGAATCACTAAAGTGCATCACCATCAACCTGCGACTCTCCGGGCACCTGGCTCGTTACCTAAAAGGGGAGTGACAACGAGCGTCAAAGCGCTAACGAGCAACATCACAAACAACCCCAAGAGATAGAGCTCGTTGTACACAGAAAATACAGTTAATACATATGTATACATAAAATCACTTATCCTATTTAGGAAATTACAACACGAGCATAGGTACATCGAACGAAATAATCCAAACAAGAAAACCCTCATGTATATACCTTGTAGCTCAAATTGTAAATCCCTAATAATAAGATGATTTTAGTATTTAGGAAATTATAACACGAGCATAGGTACGTCGAGCGAAATAATCCAAAAAAGGAAACTCTCGTGACCTTGTAGCTCAAATTGTAAATCCCTAAATACCAAACCCGAAATCTAATACAGGAACAATAATAAAAATAAGACAACTTATCTCAGAACTTAAAATAGTGTGTCATGTCACAACTCACATAAGTGTCATGTCCAGCCTATGCAAGTATAAGTGTCATACTCAAGGTTTAAACTGGTGTCCAACACATAGACTAAAACTAGATGTAGTGGATGTCCAACACATGGACTGCATATGTAAATTATCCAACACATGGACTGAGAAATGAATATCCAACACATGGACTGCATATGTAAATTGTCCAACACATGGACTAAGAAATGAATGTCCAACACATGGACTAAACGTGATAAATGTCTAACACATGGACTACACATAATAATTGCCCAACACATGGACTAAATGAAATATATGAAAAGATGCATATACACTACTTCCACACGTGCCTCAGTGTGCTAACCTAGACTTGTGTCCGCAAGTCATCTCACATGTAGAGATTCAAAATAAACATAAATTTCTAAATATCAGATATTCGAGACGACTCCTCGTTCATATAGAAGTACGCAATAACAGTAAACATGCCTAAACAATTTTGGTTAAAACGAAACAACCTAAACATATCCAAATTGAGGAAAACTAGAAATTTCCTCGTCAGTCGACTCATGAGTCGACTGGGATCATCGGTCGACTCATTGGTCGACCTAACAGACAGAAAAAAAGAAAGCTAAAAATTTACCGTCAGTCGACTCATTGGTCGACTCATCAGTCGACTCATAAGTCGACTGACAAGTCGACTCGACTGAGCAGATAATTTTCCAGTTTTGCATATGATGTGTGTTTTTGTAAAATTTTCAAACTAAAATAATTCTTTTCATCATTTTCAGCAGCATACACTCGATTCTAACAAGTGTACAAACTAAAACGAGAGATTTGCATGTAATTACTTACACCAAAACACTAAACATATTTATACATGTTTAAAACGGATTTAAAATCAATAAATCACAAAGAAACCCATGTATAAATCTAATTCCAGATCTGGATCTAAATTACAAAACGTTGGTGAGTTTTTATTAATTGAAACATTTAAATCTTGCAACCCATATAATAAAGAATCTATCTTTATGCACAAAAATACGTTTTAGGCTTAAACATTAATTGAAACATTTAAATCTTGCAACCCATATAATAAAGAATCTATCTTTATGCACAAAAATACGTTTTAGGCTTAAAATTCAAAATAAAACTCAATGAAATCATACAAATAGTGGGTATAGGGCTGAGCGAGATGTTACTCACCTCTGGTATGCTGCAAAACTCCTGAATCCGTGAGAGGACGATCCCCTTCGCTGCACCGCACCAAAAACCCGCTGCAATTCCTCCGAAAATTCCCCAAAAATCACCAAACACGAAGCTAGGGTTTGAGGGGAGAGATAGAACTAGGGTTTCTGGGGTCTGAAGAAGATGAGAGGGTGTTTCGGGTAGGAGGATATATATATAAGCGGTCAAACCCGAAACAAAACCGGACAGACCCTTAAACTAAAAGAAAAACCCAAAATCAGCCCGTCAGTCGACTCATAGGTCGACTCATAAGTCGACTCATAAGTCGTCCGAGTAGACATTTTTCCAAATTTGTGCATGTTTTGCTTATTTGCCAAAACTAATGCACAAAACTCTATAAAATATACACTCATACATCTCTAATGACTTGTTATCAAGTATATCTATGACCTCAAGTCATTTACCACAATATAATTATTTATCATCGATAATTCACATATCTTCATAACAAAAAAATATGGGGTTTTACAGATCCGAATGAACCTCTTCAAATCAGATAGAGTCACCTATCTTTTCCTTCTTCGAATATCAGTGGAGAATGACATCCAAGATGAAGGAAGCTTGTTGACAATTGCACCAGAAATGAAGGTTTGACAAAGACTGATCTTTTCATCCTTCAGTTTTATAACAAGCTTTTCAAGCTCTTTGACTTGAGACAAAACCTCAGTGTCATCTTCGAACTTGAAGTCCAGAAACTTGTCAATGAGGTGAGACTTGGATAGCTTCTCCTCATCCTTGTACTGGTTGTGAAACCCTAAAAGTTTGAATAGATTGTAATAAATTGTAATAAATAGTAATAAATATATTATATGGTTATAAATGATATACATTGATGTTTGAGTATGTTAGAGATTGATTTGAGATCAATCCAATGTATATATGTGAATATAGATGAGAAACATGTACGAAATCTTGCACTATATACATAAGCCTGAAATTTAGAAAAACGACTAGTTAAGAGTATATGTGTTTTACACATCAATACAGTTTGAATTTGGAAAAACTCAAAATACAAAAGTTGTATGTATCTTTAGCATCTTTCCAACAAATCTTAAATCACCTTATTCTGAGGTCGGACGAGAAACTTACAGCCAAAATACCGAAGGTTATTTTCCTAGTCAGACTAGGTTTCCTGATTCGAGTCAAACGGGTTTATTTTGGTTTTGCTTCTATAAATACCTGTGTTTTTCATGAAAATTCTTCTCATTTATCATATTTTTGAACCCTAGAAGCTACCCTCTCCCCTCAAAAACTCTAGATCAATCTTGTGAGTTTTGTGAGCTTTGTGAAACAAAATACCGACACGAGGGCGAGATCATCGACGTGTAGCAAGGAAAAATGTGTTGTTTGCACTTTTCGATTATTTGTTGTTCATTTCAAAGGCTTGCACACGAGATTAAGGAAAAATCATCTGTGTCCAAACCTTACCCATAGTTTATAAATATGTTTTTATAAAGTAATATGACAAATATGATGCTTAGAACTTAATCTAATGTGAAAAAGATTAGATTTTTGATATTAAACTGTAAATGAATGTTAGATCTACATGGTTTTCTTGTTGTTTATATTAGAAACATGATCATGATCATTAGAATAAATATTAATTTTATTTTTAATTTATTAATTAAGTTTAACCCATGTGAAAACCTTAGTTTATTAATTAATCTAGTTTTCTTGTAAAATAATCATGCTTACACCCTAGGTTGTGAGATCACAATGACATGAATGTGTTTTAAACAAGCTTATCTTTGTTCAATGTTAGTTATAACCTTGACCAAGTTAATCATGTGATAATTCATGCTTTTATGTGAGAATTTGAATAATTATGAGGTTGAACCCTAATTATTGTTTAATCCAAATTAAATCATGTGAACTAATCTATGATAGTAAATTTTAGAAGACTAAAGCCTTTTTTCCTATGTTCCATGTGATTTGAATGAGTTTTGTTTAAGGAATTATGACTAAAAACATCAAAACCTGAGAAATAGAAATCTGTTTAACACAGAATAGTCAACTAATAACATGTGTAGTCGACTACTCCTTTCCTGGTGTGACTCACAGAATTGTTTTTCATAGAAGAGTTGTCGACTAATGTTCATATTAGTCGACTACTCACACTTGGTCCAATTTTTCCAGATTCTGGATGGGCTCGGAGTAGTCGACTACTAAGCGTAGTAGTCGACTACTAAGGCTGTTTTCTGAGTTTGTGTTTTGTATCTGTTTGAGATGTGTTCACGGGGTTCGAGCCGCACTTCTTTACATGTGAATTCATGAATACATAAGTACAATGTCGTTTTCACACACATGAGTATCACAGAGAGGATTATGTTATGTGTTAGGTTGTTTATTGTTCATACACTCGTTGGATATCGTTGATGAGCACAGCTCAGTACTATATGGGATAGTGCGTTGATATACCAGATTTACATAGTTTATACATGAAATGGATATTGTTGATGGGCAAAGTTCAGTACTACGTGGGGTAGAGCATTGATATTCTATTCATACAGACCATTGAGTCGGGTTTGGATCCTTTGTCTAGCAGTCCGTTCACACAAGGGTGCGATGAGGCTTATGAGCCGTCTTTTTGGATACCTATATGGTAGGTCGTCTCACACTCATGTTACGTACTGAGATCGCGATGAGACTAATAAGCCGTGTATACTGTTTAGGATACCTACAGGGTAGTCCGATGCACATGATGATGCTAAGTTTCAAAATCTTACAAAGAGTTGCACTGAGATAGCTAATTGATAGCATGAGTCTTGATGGATGTTAGTTATGGATGTGATTCATTATTGAGATATATGACCGAGATACTTTACTTTTGAAAATATTTATTCTATCTCCACAGTGACAGTAGAGGATAATATAAATACGATGTAATGATGTCTTTATTTCCTTTATTGCTTTCTTTATGTTTTAGTTGGGATCAATGATTAGCGATTCACAATTTAACACATATGGTATATACATGAGGGTTTTCGGTTTTCTTGTTTGGATTATTTCACTCGACGTATAAGTCTCGTGTTGTGGGTTTCTAATTGTTGATTTCATATAGGTTGTTTATTCTTAGTTCGGTATTAATATTTAGATATCTACAATTTAAGACAATGGTATATACATGAGGGTTTCCTTGTTTGGATTATTTTGCTCGACGTACTACGTCTCATATTATAGGTTTCTAAATATTAATTCTACTTAGATATAAGAAAAAATAATCTAGATAGACTATGCTTAATAGATAGAGCCTCCACTCCATCTAGTAGCTCTTCCCCTGAGGGCGGATGGAGGTGATCTTGTTGTAGCGCTCTGATACTCTTTATGTGGTCTTTTTAGTTGTTTTCTCTTCTTTCAGGCAATACAGAGGTTCGGAGAGCTGCAGGATGACTAAGTTCTTGCATAGTCATCGTCTCATGAGTTATTAGTAGAAGCTCCACAATAGATTTTTCTATGATTTTATTCAGACTTTAGAGTTTTATTTTTATATTGTAAAGGCAATGTGCCTTAGTACAATTTCCAGTTGGTTCATGTTGAGACATTTTCTTTATTCTATATATCAGATGTATTTCAGTTGAAACATAATTTTTATTTATGAGATAGCTCTTTCCATATCTATCTATTACGTTTATTTCTTTATTTTGCCTGTTTTATACCTACACTTCTTTTGATTCTATAGAGGATATTACTGTGATTGGTGAAATATGTTATTGCACAGTGTGAGTGCATGGCAAGTTTAACATCTCTGGGTTTATCTTGGACTGCAACAATGTGTGAAAATATGTGCGTCACACTGGTCCTCCAGAGTATTCCAGATTTCCTTTATAGAGGGCTTGTTAGTGTAAGTATCTGCTAGATGATCGGCCAGGCTGTTAAGGAGATAACTCTTGCAAAAGTGATTTTCTCTAGCCCAAAAAGCTTCAGACTCAGAATCTTCTTCAGAGTCGGGTTTTTCTTCAGAAATCAAATAGTAGATTTTTATGAGTTGTATCCCGAATATCACCTTCTGACACCATGCGTTGAAGTTGGATCTATCAAAGTTCTCTAACTTAAGACAATCCACTCTAAAAGTCTTCGCAGGATCCATGGTAGATCAGATTATTACTTTAAGATTGTTGGTGCCTATGGCTAAATCAGAAATAAAATAGATAAGAACTGAAAGAAAGTTGAAGTGTTGTATTTTAAAACTTTTTCAAGTTAGTTGTTGTGCATTTATGAAACGTTGTGCTTAAAGTAAAATTTGGCCTACTTTGATGCATCAAGACCAATGTGACGCCCCTGTTTTCACATATGGCTGTAGTCCAAGGTAAATACAGAGATATCAAAATTATCATGCACCCATATTATACAATAACATATTTCACGATCATAATAATATTCTCTAGTGGAATCAAAAGAAGTGTAGGTACAAAACATGCAAAATAAAGAAATAAACGTAATAGACATGATATGAAAAAAGATATCTCATAAATAAAAATCATGTCTCAACTGAAATACATCTGATATATGGAATAAAGAAAATGTCTCGACATGATTCAACTAAAAATCATACTAAGGCACACTTATTTTTTACAATATGAAAATAAAACTCTAATGTCTGAATAAAACTACAAAACTATGGTGGAGTCTCTACTAGTAAAATCATGCGACGTTGACTATGCCAGAACTCCATCATCATGTGGCTCTCCAAAGCTCTGAACCGCCTGAAAGAAATTGAAAATAATAAAAATACAACAACAAGAGCGTCAAAGCGCTAAAGCAAGATCACCTCCATCTGCCCCCAGGGGAAAGACTACTAGATGAAGTGGAGGCTCTATCTATTAAGCATAGTCTACCTAGATTATTTTCCCCGTATATAATGGAATTAATATTTTAACACCTACAATGCGAGACGTAGTACGTCGAGCAAAATAATCCAAATAAGAAAACTCTCATGTATATACCATATATCCCAAATTATAGGTATCTAAATATTAACACCGAGCTAGAGATAAACAATCTATATGGAATCAATAATTAGAAACCAACAACACGAGACTGGTACGTCGAGTGAAATAATCCAAACAATGAAACCATCATATATATATACCATATGTCTCAAATTGTGAATCGCTGATCATTGATCCCAACCTAAGAATAAAATAAAGCAGTACAAAGGTAAAGACATTCATAACATCGTATTTATAATATCTTTCACTATTACTGGGAAGATAACATAAATACCAATATATATTCCTGCGTACTATCAAGTATAAAGTGTCTCGGTCATATATCTCAGTAATGAGTCATATACATAACTGGCATCTGCCAAAAAAACTCAGGCTATCAATAATCGTTACAATAAAATCCTTACAAGATATGATTTATCGCATTATCATGCGGGACAGACTATCCTGTAGGTATCCTAAACAGTGTACACGGCTTATTAGTCTCATCGCGATCTCAGTGCGTAACATGAGTACGAGATGGCCTACCATATAGGTATCCTAAAAGATGGCTCACAAGCTTTATCGCACCCTCTTACGGACGGACAGATAGACAAAGCATCCAAACCTGATTCAATAGCCTGTACAAATAGAATATCGACGCACTACCCCACATAGTATTGAACTGAGCTCATCAAAAATGTCCATCTCACATATAAACTGTGTAATCAACCTCTATCTCGAGTGTAAACAAATCAAACTCGTATTAATCCTCTTCGGGATACCCATGTGTATGCAACGATATTATATTTGTGTGTTCGTGAATGTAGTGTAAAGAAGTGCGGCTCAAACCCCGCGAACGCATCTCGAAACAGTGCAAAACCAACACAGGAAGAAATCTGGAATTTTGCCCGTAAGTCGACTCCAAAATCGACTTTTTGATGTTTTTTTCACGATATTTCTCAAATAAAACTTGTTTTGATTTACATGGAATATAGAAAGCAGGTTATAAACTTCTCAAATTAGTTAATATGGATCAGATCACACGATTTAACTCTTGGATTAAAAACTAATTAAGATTAACTTCGTAAATAACCAAAATTCTTAATTTTCTCAAATATTACCAACATGATTATCAAAGCATGATAAATTATAAATATGAACAGAGGTATAAATTCATTTAAAACATGATTATATTATTTAGGTATCACAAACCTAGGGTTTAAGCATGATTAATTAGCATGATAATTTAATTAAACATTAAACTAGGGTTAACACATGAGTTAAGCATGTTTAAAAGGTTAAAAAAAATTAAATGAAATCCTAATTATCATGATCATGATACTATCATAAACAGCAAGAAAAGATTACTGATCTAGCATTGATTTAAGTTTCAACATCAAAAGTCTAATTTTTAACACCACATGTTAAGTTTAAACATGTAAACAATATATTAAACATCTTAAACTAGTTATTTAACTATGAGGGTTTGGACGAAAATAATCTTGCCTCAGGTCACTGTTGAACTTCCCCAACACGCGTGCAAGGTCTCTTCTCCGATAAAAGTCCACGATCTCTCTCCCTCTGCTCGATATCACATTTCAAATGCCTCGAGGAACACCAAAAACGAGATCTAGGGTTTAAGGGGAGAGGGTAGTTGTGTTCTTATGTGAAAAGTGCAGAGATTAGGGTTTAGAAGGGTATATATAAGCTTGGGATCAAAACAAAATGGATATGATCCGAAATCCAAAAGAAATCTACAAATCAGCTGATAAGTCGACTTATCAGTGTCACAAGTCGACTTATGTAAGTCGACTTAGAAGAGACTTATCAGTTTTTTTTGGTTTCGTGCGTGTTCGTGCATGTCTCTCCTTTACTCACATATATACATTGAATTGATCTCAAATCAATTCCTAGCATACTCAAACATCAAAATATATTATTTATTACCATATAACATATTTATTACTATTTATCACATAATATTCAAATTTCACATGGTTTTACAGGCAAACTGCTTCCAGGAACAACAATATAGTATAATGGTGTCCACCAACTAAGTAGTGTCAAGATCTCATTGATCTATAAGACCTTTCGATCAAGACAATAATCTCCTCAATCTGTTAAAATATTTCGGTTTAAGCAAAGATTTTTCAATCTGTGATAACCTTTCTGTTTAGGCAAAGATCTTTCAATCTGTAATAACCTTTCGGTTCAGGGCTATGTTCCTTCGGGCACAGACTAAAGCTTGCACGCTTTTAAACTCTGCAATACCACAACAAATTAACATTCTATTCAAGTTTTATAACACTTCAGTGTGTTTTTTTGCTCCCAAGAGCCGCTCCAATGGGCATTATTTATAGGCTTCTAAGGTAAGTTCAAGGGTCACCCACAGTCAATTTGACTATTACAAATCATAATAACAATTATGATTATACCAGCAAATGATTTAATTGCTATAACTGCTGCATGCAGTAACGCCTGAACACCAGGGTCACGTTTCTACGCAACGCGAGGGTCGCGTTGCACCTCACGAACACGAGGCTCGCACCCTCGCACGAACGCGAGGGTCACCTGCAAACACGAAGCTCGCCCGCATGCTGAGAAGCAGCCTGCATGGTGGCCATCTAGCCCCGATGCATCCGTGCGAAGTGTAAAGTGTATCTTACAAAGCGTCACTTAGCGTCTCAGCCCGATTAGCCCCGATCCCTGGTCTATTGGCCATGGTCCATGACCCACTAGTACTTATGAGGGATTAATTAATTTATTTAAGACAAAATAATTCTCGGCTTGCCTACGACAAGCCTCGAACTCAGGACCTTTTAAAACATTAAAACTTTTACTTTCCATTACGCTACTAAGTATATTTCTAAAAAAATACCAGTAGTTAGTAAATATATAGTTTGAAAACTTATTTTGAAAAACGGTTTTGACCAAAAAATCCATTAAAAACCACTAAAGCAACCTTCGTTGGTTGGTTGTCTTCTTCATCCTCTTTTACCTGCTCACCCCTGTTCAATCTCAACATAGGTAAAATCCACAGAACATAGCCTCTTTCCTTCCTTCAACCATCAACACAAAGCAAAATATAAAAGAGGGGGAAAATGAAGATTAAAATAAAAAGACTATATGGCACTTAAATATCTTGTACTTTCACTCATTTAGCACTTACATATCCTTTGTTTTTTCTCATAGTATTTATATACCCTGAGTTTTTCAAAATTGGCACATTAATATACTCTGTTTTGCAAATATAAAATTTTTATCTGAAAGTTTCCATATAACATTCATATGCCAACTTTATGATTTTATGTCTATTAAGTTTGTTGAATTCATTACTAAATATTTCCAATTCTATTTTAAAAAAGAATTAGGACACATTTAAATTAGAATTTGGGTAGGTTTAATAGTAATTAAACAAATATTAATGGTTAAAAAGCTCTAAAATTTACATATGAATGTTATATGGGAACTTGCACATAAAATTTTCACAGTTGCATAATAAAAGATATTAATGTGCTAATTTTAAGTAACTCTGAGTACATAAATGCTACCAAATACAATTGACAGTATATAAGCGCTAAAGGAATGAAGCTGTAAGGTATTTAAGTGCTATTTAGCTAAAAAAAACATGTAACTCCTACTCAGAGAACAACTCCAAACAGGTTTCAATTTCTTTTACCCATTTCGACAAACAACTAATGTGCATTATTTCTTCACTTGGATAATGATTTCCCTTTTACAAATATTTCATCAAACATTTGATGGTTGAACTCGGAGGTGAAGGCGTTAGAACCATCAAACTCATCTCAATGATTGGAGGAGGACGAGAATTTATCCGCAACAAAATCGATAACTTCAAGG
>BQKN01022287.1:1815-16012 GCA_022839385.1 Asparagus kiusianus
CCCTCATTTGTCTTTTTCCTTTTTTTTTTGTTTTGTTCCTCCCCCTTCATTTCAAATTTCAAAAGAGATTCCCCTTTCTTCTTCCTCCAAACATTCCTCCACCATTGTTCCCTCCTTCAAGAGCTCAATTTCGGATTTTTAGTGGTGTGCACCCATTGGCCGAGAACCCTCTCATCAAGGAAGAGTCTTCTCGATTTTGGGTAAGCTTTCTTTCAAAACCCTCCTTTTTTTCTTTGGAAAGGTTATAGCTTTATGCTTGTAATGGGGGTAGGCTATGGGTTGTGTATGCATATGTTTCTTAGGGGGTTTTGTGCAAAAGAGGCAACAAGGCCGAATCTTGGAGGGTTTATTTGCAAAATTCGTGGGGGCTTTTATGCAAAAATGGAACTGAAATTTTGGGGTTTAGATTCATGTCCATTTGATCAAGAAAAGTGAGGGGTGCTTTATGCAAGAATTGTTGAGGGGTTTATTTGCAAAACAGCCCATAAATGTTTTAGAGGGGCTTATTTGCAAAAGGGCAGAAAATTTAGGGCTGAAATCCAAGGAGTTTAGACCACAAACTCATGATCAAATTTTTGATAAAGGTATGCGGAGACCAAAAATTTGTGGGGGGGTTTTTATGCAAAATTGGCTAAATTCTGCAAAAAGGGCTTATTCGCAAAATTTAACCAAAATTGTGGGATACCGGGGTGCTGGATGATCGAATGTGATGATCATGACCTGGATCACGCGTGTCATTGACCTGAATTTGGCCTTGAACACGAGGGGTATTTTGGGTATTTAACCAAAATTCACCGCGAAAACGACAATTATCGTTTCGCGCGCACGAAATTTGTAGGTTTAATTAGACTTCAACTATAAAATCCTATTTATTTATAGGATTTTAGTTCAAGTGCTTAATTTTCCTTTTTTACTATTTCGTGTCTGCATATCATATCTGATGTACTGCCTTTTATTGCAGGTTCGCGATGTCTCCTCGTCGTTCTCGGCCTTCCAGGAGTCGCTCCCATTCGCAGCACAGCGAGGAGGAGGCTCCCGCTGTATCTTCTTCTGCAGCCTCTTTCTTTAGGGGTGAGAATTTATATTTCTGTATCCCGGATTGACCTCTTCGTAGGTCATGAAGGAAGAACCGATACCCCTCTCGCGGGGGCTAAGGTTACGGACTTGTTTTGCTTAGCCAATTCAAGTCTTCGGATATGTTGGGGCGATCTCGTGTTGTCTTACACCTTACAGGTCGGTGTGTGTTATCACGGTATCTACGTGATGACGCATACCGTCCTCCCGGTGTAGGACACTCGAAATTGTCCCTCCAATTATCCCGCGAATAATCTCATTTCGCCTTTATGAAATGGATTTTCTGACTCCATCCTTATGCTTTGTTGCAGTCGAGTTCCTCGCAGGCAGCCTCTCTCATCATGCCCCTACTGGTTGTAGTAGGGAAGTGTTCTCTTTGGCTTCCGCCAAGCAGATCATTGATCCACTGCCTCAGTTCGACAGAGATCGTTCTGCCGAATCCTGTCGCTTGATACAGGATGGAGGGCGTCATTGTTTGCGCCAACTTATTACAGATGCTCCCCTCACTGCGGATTGTTCCTCCACTCAGGCTTTAAAGAAGCCGGATTTTCTGTTCGGAGATCATACTGAGGATCCGGCTACATTGACTCTTACTGAGGAGCATTGGCTGAATCTTGACGAAGGGGCTCTTCTATATATTCCCTCCATTCCTCGTCAATGTTCTTTCACTCATCTGGAGAGACAGGCTGTGGGGCGACAGATGTCCTGGCATCTCACTGACGAGGCTGAGCGGGTGCAGTGCGGATATACCTCTCATCTCAAGACTCCCGGTTCTACTGGGTATCACCACATTCGTGGACTTCGACCCGGGATCATGGGCCTTGATACCGCACCCCCAGGCGAGGTATCGGTAGCTGCTCCTACCGTGAGGAATCGCCTGGCTCAGCTTGGAAGACGGTTACCTCCACCAGATTACCGATGCTACGGTTGGGCTTCCTCGCTAGCCAAGGGGTGGTGGACCCGCATGACCAGCTATGTCCTGGGGCGATAGGAGAAGGATTTGAAGGATAGCGGGTTGTATGCACCCATACGAGCCACCATGCACGGGATCCCAGTCAGCTGCCGTCACTTTTTGGCGTTGCTGGAGACATATATGCCTGATAGTAACACATTCTTGACCAGCGGCGGAGAGCTAGGGCTGGCTCTACATGAGATGCATCAGGTTTCCGGCCTTCCGATGGGGGATTGCCCGTATCAGGAGTACTTTCCTTCAAACCAGCAGTTGGGTGGGTTGAAGAAAGATAATCCTGATATTTATGACACTCTTTGGGATCTCACTTGCCACTATCATACCTCCTTGCTCCTGACTTCTCCTCCAGCAAAGACGAAGAAGAAGATCAGCTTGAAGCAGTTTGCGGTTTATTTGTTCCAGAACTTGGAGGGTGATTCCAGCGAGCCTATACGCGAGTTAGATGTCCTGACTTTTACCACCATTAATGAGCTGATGGAGAAGCATGAGACTCGTTCTTATACCCTTGGCAGTGCTGAGGGGGCTTTCCCCGCAGGAACCAAGTTACGTTCGTTCCTTCGCCGCGCACAGAAGTCTATTGAGCCTCGGTCTTTACTGGCAGGCTACCTTGCGCTCTGGTTGAAGAAATGTGTTGTTCCATACCAGGCTTCAGACGCCTTCCCTATCGAGGTGCTCTTCCCTGCGGTTCAGTTAGCTTATGGCAGGGAGCTCTCTCTGCTCCCAGCGATGGTTTCCAGCATCCATTGCGGGCTCAGGAGCGTGGTTAGTGGTTTTACTCAGGTGGGTCCTGAACCATCGACCGAGCTCATTTGTCTGAAGGTCGAGCTTCCCTACGCGTATCTGATGGCGTGGCTCGTTCTTCACCGTCCTGGCCTGATGTCGGCGCCCAGTGCTGTCGACGTTCCCGTTCCTTTCATCCAGCTGTTGGAGAGGAGCAAGTGGCTTGGGAAGAAATTCAGTGATGTACAACAAGAACTTCAAGTTCACAAGAGCTGGGAGTTCTTCAAATATTTTCCTCATTTCTCGGGTCGCTACGGCGACGTGCTGGTCGACGAGGAGAAACCCAGAAGTGACCGGACTGTGCTCGACGTCGGTTGCTTCCGTTGGCTGGTGAACATCCGTATCGGATATCTTGTTCTCCGGGTGAAGAATCGGTGCCACATAGAGCCTTATCTCCCTTGCCGTTTTGCTCATCAATTCGGCTATGACCAACTATATGTTGGGAATCCCAGCCGAAGTTTGAGGTTTGAGGGAGGGCTTATTGACGGCGTACGAGCATGGTTATGGACTATGGTGGGCTGCACTGGAGCCCATTTTTCTCTCCCTTCATATAGACGCAAGCCGATGATTACTTTCCTCAGCTGCAAGTGGTTCCTTTCCGCCCACGAATCCGTAGGGGTGAGGAGTCTTTCAGAATTACAGTCCGACCACTCGGTTCAGGCTGCTATGATGGCTGCTCGCAAGGCTGAGCTTGCTCGGAAGCAGGGGAAGAGGCCTACCCACTCTCCTCTTCCATGCAAAGCTGATGACGAGCTCCTTGCTACGGATGGCGACGAGACTCTTGAGGAGGGATATGTGGACATAGACACCGACCAAGAAGAACTTGATGCAGGTTTGTCATGCCCTTTGATTTCCTTTCTTAATTCCAATTGGTATCAATGAAAGATCTTTGCTCGTTTGATGACCATTATCACTTTAGGTAGAGCAGTTGATGATCATAAGTCGCTCGCTTCTCGCTATACGAGTTTGGGACCCAACGACCCAGTCCCCACACATGTTGAGACGTGTGGCAAGTCCGTGCATGACCGATCTGTCGGTTCTAGGAGGGCTGGTACCTTGAAAAGGAAGAAGATCGCTCACAAGCCACCCGTCGGCCAGCGTCCTTATGGAACGGATTTAGACGACATTGCCGGTGGAGAGGAAGGTATCATCTTGTTGTACACATTTTTATTGCTTTAAGGTGATTTACCTTTTGGGATTCGTAATCATGTTTCATGCTTCAGGGTTCTTTGAAGAGGGCGAGCTTCCACCGGATCCGGTATTCCCTGGGTCTGATAACATGGACTGCTTCATACAGCAGATGTGCGACGCCCTTCATGACGGCTCCTTGGGCATCGATCTAAACATTAATCTTGAGCAGACAGACGGTGTTGAGCCCGCCGGTCCATACTCAAGCATACCTACATCCGATGATGCCCTCCTCCGTCATGGGGAAAGAGAATCCTCTGTTCCTGTTGCAGGTATTTCGAAGCTTTCCTTTCCTCCTTATCTCCTTATACATATCTCCAACACCTGGGTTGCCCTGCAGATGTTGCGATAGGAAAGCCAGCTGGGGACGGAGCCTACGATGATGTAGGTTTCGAGGAATAGGGATATGTTCATGCACCAAGTTTCTCAAAACCTGACGCCGGATTATTAGCCGACATGCTGGCTGAACAGACTTCCAGAGGGACTGTGAGACCACTCTTTGGGAGTGATTCATTCACAGGTATATATCCGATTCCCTTCATTTTCTTTTTTTTATCCCACTTTCCATTTTGACTAATGAAGAAGTGTAACTATAGGACCAGGCGTTGTGCCTGATGCCACTACGGTTACTGGAGCTGATAGCTTACATGAGGGCGGTGTTTCCCCGCCACAGCCGGGAGGTATGACTGATCTGCCTACGAGGGTTGATATACCCTCCATGACCACCCCTGCCGTTATCCCGGAGTCTGTCGGACCTCAGCCCGAGGGAACCTCTGTCGGCATAGGTACGCTCGGAATTTGACTTTGAATTTCCTCATCGTACTCGATAATCCCTTAGCTTTCTATATCGCTGCTTGCAGGATCTCGATCTTCTCTGTATGAGCGTGTTCGTGCCCTTCTGGCCGATACCGATCCAGACAGAGACGTTTTTCGTATGGACCTTAGCTTTTTTACTGCCTTTTATAACGGCATGATCGAGAAGCTTCTTCACCGAGAGTATTGTTTCGATCAGTTCAGGCGTTCCTTTTCTCGTCACATGATGATGATGAGGGAAGAGGGACATCCAGAGTTGGCCGATTCCTTCACTGCCGAATTCGCTGTTCTGGAGTCAGAGATCCGAGAGCTGAGGGAGTTGAAGGCTGGTGGATCTTCCTCTTTTGTATCCTCTCAGATGGAGGATAGGCTGACGCAATGGCATGACCTGAGATCTTCCATCGGCAGCGAGCTTCGATCACGTGAGCATTCTGTTGCGCAGCTGATGGCCACCCTGGCGAAGAAGGATGCCGGCAGAGCTGAGTTACTCAGCTCCTTGGATTCCACCCGTGAAGAGATAGCTAGGCTGAAGGAGGCCTTGAGGCGTGCTAAAGAGTCTGCTACTCTTATCGCCGAGGATCTGGCTGGATTAGAGCGTTCTCGTGAATGGACGCTCGATAAGCTGGGATCGACACAGGAGGGATTGATGAAGCTGCGAAGTGAAGCCGCGGAGGTCTTACGCAGTTCCGAAGATTCTGTCCGAGCTAGCCTGCAGGCAGAACTTGAGCAGGGCTACATGGACAGGCTCTCTAGTTTAGAGTCCCATGTTCTTAGCCGTCAGTTGCCTTCGGGCTAACGAACTTGTTGTTGTATGCTTTTGGCTTGATCTATTACTAGAGATTCCACATTTGCTTCTTTCACAGGATTTTTGGTACACCCCCAGCCCTCAATGTTATGACTTTGAATACATAGACTTCACCATTTCTTATAGGGAAAAGGGCACCCCGCACCGCGTACTAGGCGATGACTTATCCCTTCTTAGGCTTCGGGATAACATTCCCCAGGTTTAGACCCTGGTGTCTTCTTTAATCGGTAAAAGACTAAACCGGCAATACATATAGACTTTGGGGTTTTTGGCAAACCCCCAGCCTTCAACGGGTTTGATGTGCCTTTACCGATTACCGTTTGAATCGGGCTAGCATGCGAATTGTCTAGATCCGTTCCGCATGTAACGTTGTGCTAAGAGAGTGAACCCTATGAGACTTTGTGTTGTGATGCCGAAGGGTACCCCGCACCGCCCCGTGCACAAAATGCACGGACTGGAAGTTTGGGGTTGCGTCTTTTCAAAGACAAACTGAGAGAGGAAGAATTTTATATTCTATTTCCCAGTGCTGAAGAGGAAGAATTTTATATTCTATCTCCAGCAGGAAAGGAAACTCGAGGTGGGATCCCCACCCCCAGAATCCGAAAGGACGAAACTAGGGGTGGGATCTCTACTCCGAGAATCGAAAAGTTCAAACGACCCTAACTTTTATAGGATTGGTCATTTGAATCTGAAGAGGAAGAATTTTATATTCTATCTCCAGCAGGAAAGGAAACTCGAGGTGGGATCCCCACCCCCAGAATCCGAAAGGACGAAACTAGGGGTAGGATCTCCACTCCGAGAATCGAAAAGTTCAAACGACCCTAACTTTTATAGGATTGGTCATTTGAATCTGAAGAGGAAGAATTTTATATTCTATCTTCAACAAGAAAGGAAACTCGGGGTGGGATCTCCACCCCCAGGATCCGAAGGATGAAACTAGGAGTGGGATCTCCACTCCGAGAATCGAAAAGGTTCAAACGACCCTAACTTTTATAGGATTGGTCATTTGAATCTGAAGAAGCTCAATTTCTACCCTAACTTTTATAGGTTTGGTGGAAAAAGAAGCAAAGGCAACTTTTCGTTTATCGAAAAGGAATGACTCAGTCTTAGTCTTGGCCATGGTAAGCTTGACTAAGTGAGAGTGGGGAACAACCCTAACTTTTATAGGTTTGGTTGTCCGGATTGAAAGTGAACCTCTCGTTCCTGGGAGGAATCGAGAGGGGAATTTGGTTTTGGTCCTAACTGTAGGAAGGTTTGACCAAGTGGGGATTTGAGATGATCCTAACTGTAGGAAGGTTTGATCACTCGATTTGAAAGTGGACCTCTCGTTCATTGGGGGAATCGAGAGGAGATTTTGGTTTTAGTCCTAACTATAGGAAGGTTTGACCAAGTGGGAATTGTGTGGTGGAGACTATGAGTCGTCCAACACCACTGAAAGTTTTGTGAGGGAAGATTAATCCATCGGATGATTAGATCTCATCTCATGAGAGTTAGAGTCTGATAAACAAGAACATTCGGAATTCAAATGTGGATTTCTTGTTCATCTCTCTTACAGCGACCGGGTTATCCCTAAGAATACCCCAATGCGGCATTCTTCCGGGAACTTCCCGGTACATCAAAATTTTTTGAAGATACTAAGGATAGTATCTTTTCAGGAATTTGCCATTTATTGGCATCATAAGCCGGTTACCATCTTTGGTGACTAGGCGATATGCGTCGTTCGAGTAAACTGTTTCTACTACGAACGGTCCTTCCCATTTGGGTTCAAACTTGCCTTTCTTCTTGGAGTTAAGGATCATAGGACGTCTTTCAGTTAAGACCAAATCCCCTTCCGTAAAACTCCTTTGTCGAACCTTTTTGTCGAAGGCTCGAGAAATTCTGGCTTGGTAAAACTCAATATGCTGTTGAGCTTCCAGACGCTTTTCATCGAGCATCTCGAGTTCTTCGAGGCGCTTCTGATGTTGTTCTTCGGTCGTCATCTGGGTTGCAAGAGCGATCCGAAGAGATGGAATTTGGATTTCCAAAGGGAGAACGGCTTCACATCCGTACACCAATGAATATGGGGTTGCGCCGGTCGGTGTACGCACCGTGGTACGATAGGCCCATAGAGCCGCGCCGAGCTTGTCATCCCAATCCCGTTTGTTATTCTTCACCAGTTTTGACAAGAGCTTTATGATAGTCTTGTTGAAGGCTTCAGCTAATCCGTTTGCTGTGGGATTATAAGTCGTTGACGAGATGTCCTGAATTTTGAACTTTTCGCAGAACCTTATGAAGGCGTTGCTGACAAATTGAGGACCGTTGTCATGTATGATTCGTCTCGGAACACCATGCCTGTAGATGATATGGTGCTTGATGAATGCAATGATGTTACTCGTTTTAACTTCTCTGAGTGGAACTGCTTCAGCCCATTTGGAGAAGTAATCGGTAATTGCCAGGATGAACCGGTCACCTTTGACCGAAGGGGGATTTATAGGACCAACAATGTCCATTCCCCAAGTCTCGAACGGCCATGACGTAACCGAAGGATGCAGATGCTCCGGAGGTTGGTGCATATAATTCGCGTGTACTTGACATGCGTGACACTTTCGGGCGTATATGATTGCATCGCTCATCATGAAAGGCCAAAAATATCCCATTCTTCTGATGCGGTCGTAAAGCTTGGGACCGGGCTGGTGTGCACCGCACTCTCCTTCATGTGCCTCTCTAAGCACTTCTTCAGCTTCTTTGGTCGATAAGCAACGTGCTAGCAACCCATCGTACCCCCTGCGGTATAGCGTTCGATTCTCCGTATTATAGTAGAATCTTGGAGCTCTTCGTCAGATCGACTCTCTCTCCTTCACATCTTCTGGCAAGATTCCATGCAAGACGTAGTCGATGATGGGGAAACGCCAATCTTAGGGTTCGAACTCAGCCTGAGTTGTGTGCACCTCCTGGACCTCTTCTTCCCTGCCATCTTCATCGTAAAGCGGCACTAAGAGTTGGTGAGTTCTTACCGTAACAAACTGCTCTGTTCCGGGAGGCTGTGCCAGAGATACAGCTAAAGCCGCTAACGCATCTGCGTAGGTGTTCTGTAACCGCGGAACGTGCTCGATGAAAAATCCTTCAAACAATTCCGCTAGTTCCACCGCCATCTTGTGATATGGGATTAAATCCTGACTTCGAACTTCGTACTCCCCTTGGACTTGTTTAACTATCAGTTGAGAATCACCGAAAGCTTCGAGATACTCAACCCCCAGCTCCTTAGCGAAATTGAGTCCTATAATCAGTGCGTTATACTCTGCCACATTATTCGAGCATGGCTTGGTTAGTGAGTAGGCTCGAGGCATCACATGTTTTCCTAGGGAAACTAAGACAACTCCAACTCCGGAGGAGACCTTAGAACATCCAGGGGTACCTGTGATGAGAGCCGCTCGGGAAGCACCATCGAAGTATAAACGCCACACTTGTTGGTGCGAAGTTGCGTTGACTTCGTGGGTTTCATCAGGTAGGTCATCATATATCTCGGCGGTATCCGTAGTTGGATTAGCTGCTAGGAGATCACAGATGGCCTGCCCTTTTACTGACTTCTGCTGTTTGAAGTGCAGATCGTATTGGGACAAGAGTAAGGCCCATTTTGCTAACCGCCAATTCATGGAAGCTGGTTGAGTCATGAACACTCGGACTGGGTTAACTTTGGAGATGACATAGATGGTCTGTCCAACCAAGTAATGCTGCATCTTCTGGATGGCAAACACTAGAGCGAGGCATTCTCTCTCAATCATGGGATATCGAGATTCCGTGCCTACTATGGTTCGGCTTAAATAATATACCACCTGCTCGTGACCGTTATCATCATCTTGTGCAAGCAACGCACTTAATGAGTGGCTTGTCGCCTTGACATAAATCAAGAACGGTTTGCCTGATTTCGGTGCAACGAGCACTGGAGGTTTTGAGAGATATTCTTTAATACTCTCAAACGCTTTTTGACAAGCATCGTCCCATACGAATGACACGCCCTTCTTTATGAGCCTGGAGAACGGTTGGCATTTTCCCGAAAGGTTCGAGATAAACCGACGGATATAAGCCAATCGCCCTTGTAGTCCTCTGAGCTCTTTGAGGTTTCTTGGCGGTTGTAATTCATTAATCGCCTTCACTTTATCAGGATCGATGTGAATACCTTTGGTGGTGACGACGAATCCCAGGAATTTACCACTGGACATTCCGAGAAAAGACTTGGTAGGGTTCATCTTCAACTGATGGGCCCGCATCAAGTCGAACATGGTTTTCAAGTCCTTAATGTGATCTTTCTTATCATGACTTTTCACGACCAGATCATCCACGTAGCACTCGACAGTCTTTCGGAGATGCTCCTGAAAGATCCTTGACATGGCTCTTTGATATGTAGCACCCGCATTCTTTAAGCCGAAGGGCATAACTGTGTAGCAGAAGACGCCGAGAGGCGTTCTAAATGTAGTATGCTTTTCATCATCTGGATGCATCTTTATCTGGTTATAACCAGAGAAACCATCCATAAAGGACATCCTCTCGAACCCGCACGTGTTGTCGATGATAACATCCGTGATGGGAAGAGGAAAATCATCTTTTGGACAAGCAGCATTGAGGTCCCTGAAGTCGATGCATATCCTGATCTTCCCGTTCTTCTTAAGGACCGGGACAATATTGGCAAGCCATTCTGGATGTTGCTCTTCTCTAATGAATCTTGAGTCGACGAGCTTTTTAACCTCAGCTTCGATCGCCTCCATCATTTGTGGACGAAACCGTCTTTGTTGTTGTTTGACTGGTTTGACATCCGGCTTAATGTTGAGACGATGCACTGCTACGTTTGGATCGAGCCCTGGTATGTCTTCATAATTCCAGGCGAACACATCGATGTATTCCCTGATAAAAGAGATTAACTCTTCTTTCTCTTCGGATAAGAGGCTGTCGCTAATGAATATCGGCTTCGGATTTTCCTCGCTTCCCATATTCACTTGGACTACTTGATCTTTGGTAGGAGGCTCTCTCTGTTCGAACCTATCACCGTACTGCATTTTCAAGTGATGAACCCACGGATCTTCCCATGTTGGCATCTGATCATCTTTTTCTATTGTCGCTGGATCAACCGTGGTCATGTTTGACATTAGCTTTTTGAACATTTGACCGAGACTAGCGTCGGAATCCTAAGCTGAAGAGTCAGAAGAGTATCCTTTTCTAGTCTTGTTAGCAATTTGATCGATGATTTGCCAGCAACACTCGTCGTCAGATGAGAAGACGTAGCCTAAGCCCCTTTTGTGGCGATAATAATCATCGGGTTTCCCCTTTGGTACATAGGCCATCCGAGATGGAACTCACGAACCTCGACCAAAGTAAAGACCCTCTCCGAGCTTGAAGTCATATCCCTGCTTTTCCATCATATTGTGCGTTTTCGCATCATATCTGAACAGATGAGGTGCAGGTTTATCATCGTCGTCTTCCTCTTCCAAGAAGTGGTCGGGTATCGGAGATTTTTTTCCTTTGCCGTAGACGACCTCCTTTCCACCCCCAATCCCTGCAGGGATGACAAGCGTTGTTCCGCATGGGTCGTGTACCTGCTTTATGCAAAATGACTGAAGAGGCATATACAAATCAGGGTTATCATAGAGTTCTTTAGTGACATTATCGAGACCTGTCGAGTACTCTAAATCATCGTTTATTGATAGTTCTTTGGCAAGTTGCTAATTACAACTATTCTCCGATGATTTATCATCGTCAAGATTGATTACAATGGGTACAATGTCATTAAGAACAAAACCACCATCGTAATCAAGCCCGGTTTTGGTATCAGCTTCATTACCGCTGTCCGTTCCCTGGGCCGATGATTCAGTATCGGATTCAGCACTGTATAAAAGGGAATCGGTGAAATAATTCTCCAATCCCTTAAACGGTTGCTTATCCGCGACCACCGTCTTAACTTCATTATTTGTGCCTTCATATTTGAGGCATTGATGCAGAGTTGACGGGACTATAAGGTTACCGTGGATCCAAGGTCGACCCAACAGTAAGTTATAGGATGTTTTTGCGTCAATCACATAGCAAGTAACTTCCGACTTCAAATCCCCGATCTGGCACTTGATTCGGATCTTCCCCAGGGGTCTGGACCCGCTGGTGTTGAATCCAAAAATCGTCATGCCAGTGGAGGCTAATTTGCTAGTCGGGATCCCGAGATGGTGCATCAATCGGAATGGCATGATGCTAACAGCGGAACCCGGATCGACTTGGATCCGGTTAACCATGCTGGAGCCAATGTGCCTGGTGAAATACAAGGGCCTATCATGCTTTGAGTTCTTCGTCTGCATGTCTTCTTTGGTGAATGAGATGCAGGGAAAATGATGAGCCGCGAGATTGCAGTGTTGAGCTGACGACTCCGATTCTTCAGGAGACGGCTTGATTCGAGTCAGGAAAACTTCAGAATCGTTCAAGGCCTCTTGTAATGCTTTCCTTGTATCTTTTGACAGACGCAGCAACTCGTATAGGGTTATCCGAGCCGGGATGTTAGCCAACTGCGCCATGATATCAAAATGGGGTGGAGAGCTTGCATTTCCTAGTTTGTCTCTCCTAATCGGATGATTGAATCGAGACTGCCTCGGGTTTTGAGCTTCATATCGTACAGGCTCTTTCCCTTTCTCCTTCTGCGGGATCTTCTCCGTAGCTACAGGCGTTGGGGGAGTTGCTGCAATCCCCAGTTTTGCCAACGTCTTGGAAGGTGGGGTTTTGGTGCCCAATAGCTCGGAAGCATCCGGGTACTTGTAGTGATACTCATTCCCACTTCGGGTTGCAAAGGCCTCTTGTTCGTCTTCAGAGAGCGGGAAGGTCGGAATTCTGTCGTCATCCACCCGTGGTATAGCAGAAGCTCCATGACAGGATTTACCCTTTCTTTTCGACTTTTTCTTGGAAGAAGTCGCAGCCCATTGTTCATCTGTGATCAAGTCCGGGTGAACCCACAGAATCTCGCCGTTCGGGGCCGTGTGTGGTACGAGCCCTTTCTGGCGCTGTTTGTGAGGATCATCATTCACCGTCTTCACTGCTGTGTTGATTACTGGCTCATGTTGAAACCAGCTCGAAGGAACAGACCCGAAGCTGATGGATACTGTATTCGCACCCACATCCTTCTCCTTGGGTTGCTTTATAGTGATAACCCCAACATCGATTAGGGCTTGAATTTTATCTTTGAGAGCGTAGCATACCTTGGTAGGATGGTGCACCGCTCGGTGAAATGCACAGTACTTTGGATCATTGACTCTTTTGGCGTCTTCTTGATCCTGAATCGGAGGCAACTTGATCTTGTTGTTCTCGACGAGGTATTTGAAAATACCGGGAACTTCATCCTCCTTGAATGAATAGACCTTGGGGAACTTCGGCTCCGCGGCCTTTTGCTTCTGGGGCTGTTGTTGCCACCTTGATTGTTGAGGCGCCTTCTGTTGCTGCTGTTGCGGCTGTGCTTGCACCTCAAATATTTGGTTCGCATTCACCGCATTCGCATGCGCCTTTCCTTTGCCCTTAGGGACAAAGTTTTGCTGTGGAACATTACCTTCAGGTCCTTCCAGGTCTTTGGTGGCGCCATTCCCATGGCTTCGAGGACGTCCAACGTCAGATTGTTGTGGCAAGTTTCGAGGATAAAATCCTCGCTGACTGGATCCCTGCAATTCATTGCTTTATTTCGGAATCTTTTCACGAAATTTTCAACCGTTTCACCTTTCTTCTGCTTTTCGTCGAATAGCGTGCCGATCGAAATTTCAGTGTCATCATCAAAGAAATTTGTTAAGAACATATCCTCCATATCATCCCAGCTGCTGATACTTCCGGGCTTGAGACGGCGATACCAATCGAAGGCTGCTCTGCGAAGAGTGCCGACGAATGACCGCACCATGAGAGGCTCATTTCCAGAAATGATTCCAAGATGAGACTTGAAATATATCAAGTGTTGGGTAGGGGAACCCTTCCCATCAAACGGCGTAAAGTTAATTAAATTAAACTTTGCCGGATATGGGATTGATTCCCACTCCCTTGGGTAGGGACAGGGTATACCGGACCTCTTTACTTCTTGAGCGTTCATCAACGCGTTGATTTTGCTCTCCAAGTCCTTCATCTTCTTGTCCTCACTCGTATCTGCTTTTGAGTGGCTTTGGGAAGAGGTGACGTGGTCCTCTTTTGCGTTATCATCCGCGGGACCACCCCCATTTTCGTTGTTGACAGGAGGGATATCGACATTATCACCTTCCCGGTCATTCTCTTCTTGATTCTGATTATTGCGTCGATTGGGTGTTCACGGGAAAATTCGTTGCTTCTTTCATTGTTGATTCCATTGTCATCTTAAAATAACAACTTTTTGTGTTATAAAGATCCGGTCTTTTTATAAGATCCGGTTACAAGAAATCAAAGAAAACAAAGAAAGATTACAACTTTATTTCCTTGTTTGTCGAACAAATCGCGAGCTCCTGTTTTGCGGTCACTCGCTTTGTGGGTTGTTTGCCTGCGCCGGGGTTATTTGCCATGGACCACCGCGAGATCTAGATCCGGTCGGATCTACGCAGTATTACGGGTATTATCCC
>BQKN01022288.1:1514-13683 GCA_022839385.1 Asparagus kiusianus
AAATATATATAGGGTATCAAATGAAAGCCACGAAAGTGTAGTTTCTAGAACAAAAATAATTTCATGCATGCATGGTATATGTTATAGGGTATCAAATGAAAGCCATGAAAGTGTTGTTTCTAGAACAAAAATAATTTCATGCATGCATGGTATATATTGAGATATATGCTCTTTAGAAAGGACATAACTCAGGCAGACAGTTTCAGACACATGCACTAAGTTAAACTATATTTTTAAACTAGTAAATGATTTTAGAATTAAACAAATATGGTCTCAAATGAAAGCCACGAAAGTGTAGTTTCTAGAATAGAAATAATTTCATGCATGCATGGTATATGTTGAGATATATGCTCTTTATAAAGAACATAACTCAGGCAGATAGTTTCAGACACATGCACTGAGTTAAACCTTATTTTCAAACAAGTAAATGATTTTAGAATTAAACAAATAAGGTCTCAAATGAAAGACACGAAAGTATAGTTTCTAGAACAGAAATAATTTCATGCATGCATAGTATATGTTGAGATATATGCTTTTTACAAAAAATATAACGTAGGCAGACAGTTTCATACACATGCACTGAGTAAAACCCTATTTTCAAACTAGTAAATGATTTTAGAATTAAACAAATAGTGCCTCAAATGAAATCTATGAAAGTATAGTTTCTAGAATAGAAATAATTTCTTCATTTGGATATACACAAAGGAAGTTGTGATCTTTTTACTGATAGTGTATCTTGCTGGAAATTTTGCACGAAACTCTGTTTTAAGATAAATTGACATGCATGCCCTAAAATGTTACATGCAAGACTAAATCCAAATTAAATTATATAATTCAGTTCTAACATCCTTAATAACAATAAGCAACATAGAATTTTACCTAGGGTTTTGACTTTGTCGCACTTCATCCACCAAAGTCCTCAACTACCTTCTTTTTTTTCAACTTCTTCTTCAATGTTTAGAGCTTGAGAGATGAAGGCTTATGGAATCTATTATTATTATTATTATTATTATTATTATTATTATTATTATTATTTATATGAGGAGAGGTGCTGGGGACGTTCAGAGGAGAGGAAGGAGGTTTTGAAGAGATTTTTCTTCTTAAAATGGCAAAATGAGAGAGGTGGAGGGCACATATATATAAGCCCATGTGAAGAGAAATCTTTAATTTGGCCAAAGCTGAGGGTTTTTGTGCAAAATTTTATCCACTATCATGGCTGAACTATTTAAATAGTTATTCTAATTAGGGGGTTTCAAATTAGACATTTAATAATTGGGTTATCTCTAACTAAAGTTTAGAGCATGGTTGGTTTAGGTTTATATGCTAAGTTTGTAGGCATGCTATAACTTTGTTAACTAAATCATAATATGAAAATTAGCTAAGTTAAAATTCTTATGCTAAAAGATTATCTAGGACATGATGAAGGAAAGAATTTACTAATTTATGGATTGGTATCGATAACGGTATCTGATCAACAGAAGGAAAAATAGAATGTTACAGCTATTGCTACCTAGTCGGAGGAGAGATTAGGGCTCCGGATCGAATGAGGGAGAAAGAGATTGGATCTAGGGTTAGGGTTTCTACAGATGATTGATTGAGGAAGAAAAAGAATAGATCTAGGGCTAGGGTTTCGTCAAATGCATAGAGATGATCGATTGAGGATAGAGGAGATTGAGAGGGGGGATATCTGATCGCGAGGAGATCGCCAGAGAGTCGTGAAAATTTCCAAATGACACCATCGGGTTGTCATTTCAAATACAAGGCCTAGTACATGTTTAAACCCTACTTGGAATTGGATTAATTCTAAATTCTCAATTACTTGGAAATCCAAACACTAGCATTGACCCAATTCCAGAATTTGAAATTAAATGCTTGAATCTAAACAAACCGTAAGAGAAATTGTAATTTATTTTTCTAACTCAGTTTGAGAGAGATTACTACGAGAGATTATATTTACTCTTTTCCTAAGTCAATTAGGGAGATTAATACAAATTTACTTCTTAATTTTCTTGCAATATTTTTTTCCACAAATAGAGAGAAACTACTTATAGGAGGGGATCTTAATAGGCATGTTGCTAAGGATAATAACGGATATGAGAGCTTACATAGACGTTTTGAGTATGGCGATAAGAACAATATGGGTAATTCAAATCTAGAGTTTGCAATATCGTATGATTTGATAATAGCAAATATACTTTTTAGAAAAAGGGATGAACACTTAATAACCTTTAAAAGTGGTTTTAATAATAGTCAAATAGATATTTTTCTTACTAGAATGATGGATAGGTTAAAATACAAGGATTGTAAAGTTATACCAGGAGAGACTTTAAGTACACAACATAGGTTGATGATCTTATACATATCTATTAAAAAGTGCAGTAAAGAAACTAATGTGAACAAAAGACTAAAAACTAAATGGTGTAATTTAAAAGGAGAGAATTTAATACATTTTAAATATATAATGAAAGTAGATATATGGAACATAGTAAATGAGACTAATATTATGTGAAATAGCATGTCTTCTTGTATTAGAAAAGTGGCTAAAGATATAATAGGAGAATTTAAAAATTATAGATTAGATGGTAAGAAGAGTTATTAGTGGAATGAGAGTGTGCAAAAGGTTATTAGAGAGAAGAAAATTTTATATAAAGAGTGGCAAAAGTGTATGAGTAGGAAAAACATAGAAAAATATAAACTTGTAAGGAAGGAAGCAAAAAAAGCGGTTAGTGAGAATAAATACAAAGCTTATGAAAATTTTTAAGGAGGGAGAGAAATATATATATAAGCTTGCTAAGATTAGAGAAAGGAATAGTAGAGATTTGGGTAATATTAGGTGTATTAAAAGTGAGAATTAAAGAGTTCTAGTGACCGATAGCGAAATAAAAGAGAGGTGGAGGGGTTACTTTTATCAATTATTTAATGATAATCAAACAAGTGAGAAGAATAGAGATTTTTACAATATAGTGAATGATAGAAACTATAGATATTATCGTAAAATTAAGATTAGTGAGGTTAAGGATGCTCTAAAGAAAATGAAATGTGAACGAGCCATAGGACCTAACGATATCTCTATTGAAGTTTGAAAATATCTTGGAGATATAGGCTTAGGATGGTTAACTAAACTATTTAATAAGTTTATCGAGATGAAAAGAATGCCAAATGAGTGGAGGATTAGTATTTTGATACCGATATATAAAAATAAAGGGGATATATAAAGTTGTTCAAATTATCGAGGTATAAAACTCATGAGTCATACCATGAAACTTTGGGAGATGGTAATTGAGCAAAGACTAAGAAAAGAGAGATGTATATCTAAAAATCAATTTGATTTTATGCTTGGGAGGTCAACTATAGAACTTGTACATATTTTAAGACAGTTGATGAAGAGATATAGGAAGAAGAGATAGGATCTACATATGGTTTTTATCGATCAAGAAAAAACTTATGATAGAGTACCTAGAGAGGTAATGTGGTGAGTGTTGGGGATTCAAAACAATCAATCAAACCCGTGCTCTTTCGGATCTTGTGCTAAGAGTTTAGCAAGTAGGAAAATCAACACAAATAAAAAAAAATTATAGGAAAGATAAACTAGTAAGAACACACTAGATTTAACGAGGTTTGACAATGTGCCTACATCCACAAGAGCCACACCATACAATTCTTTGATTAATTGAAGAAGATTACAATGCTTGCAAATAGGTTTTTATCTCTCTGAGATTTCTCTAAAAGAATCCTCTCAAATCCCTCTTTTTCACGTGTTCTACAAACCCTAAAACGTATTAGGTATATATAGTATCCAAGCCCAAAACAGAATCCCAAACAGTTTAGGAAACTAGAAAAAACCACTTTCGGTCGACCGGACCATGTGTGTTGGTCGACCGGCTATAATGCCAATTTCTTATAGGGTTTTGTGTACCTTTTCAGTCGATCGGACCATCACCTTCGGTCGATCGGATGACCACTCTCGATCGACCGACACCAATCTTCGGTCGACCGGCTAGAGTGATTTCCTGGGCTGTTATCCTACAGTCGATGCGGTCGGCCGGAGTCACATGTTGGTCGATCGACCTGAGAATTTTCAGACTTGTAGTTTTGTTTTAGGTTTTGGTCTTCACACTTCCAGAAATAATAATCTCTCACTTGGAGACGAAACCGTCATCAACGTGCTCTCCCGAACTCCTGCCATCTTCACAAGCATCTTCTCCTATTCGAAAAAATCCATTCTTCAATCATTATCATCTCGCCCATCCCGCCGATCCTCCTAGTGTGGCTCTGCCTTTTACTCCTACGCGTGAAGGCCAACTAAAGTTGCGCACAACTCCAGTTTGTCGATAGTCACTGCTTTTGTCAATATATTCGTAGGATTTTAATTCCCTAAAATCTTCTCTAATAGTAACTTACTGTCCTCAATCACCGAGCATTTGAAGTGGTAACGTACGTTGATATGTTTCATTCTGGCATGATATACTAGATTCTTGGCAAGGTGTATAACACTCTAGCTATCACATTAAAGAACGTCGTTCTCCTGCTTCAAACCCAACTCTTCCAGGCACCCTGTCAACCAAATCATCTCCTTGCTAGCTTTAGTCACTGCGACATACTCTGCCTCAGTCGTAGACAATGTTACTATCTTCTGCAGACGTGAGACCCAGCTCACTACTGTCGACTCTAAGGTGTAAATATACCCCGTTGTGCTTCGCCTTGTATCATGATCACCAACGAAATCTGCATCCATGTATCCCCGCAGTATCAACTCCTTCATCCTGAAACACAATGGTATATCTGTATCCCTCTCAAGTAACACAATATCCACTTCACGACCTCCCAATGCTGCTTCCCTAGATTGCTTGCAAACCTGCTCACAACTCCCACTACATGGGTGATATCTGTCCTCGTACAAACTATCACATACATAAGACTACTAATGGCTGATGAATATGGCACTCTACTCATGTGCTTATTCTCTACATCTGACTTGGGTGATTGCTCCTCAGATAATTTGAATTGGCTTCCAAGGGGCGTGCTAACAACTTTAGCATCCTGCATGTTGAATCTCTGAAGTACCTTCTTGATGTATTCAGCTTGACTCAACTTTAACATCCCTTCAGCTTCATCTCTACTAATTCACATCCTAAGAATTTGCTTTGCTACACCCAGATCTTTCATAGCAAATTCCTTCGCCAATTGCTTTTTCAATTTGTTTATCTCCTCTAAACACGGTCCGACAACTAACATGTCATCAACATACAATAATAATATGATACAGCTAGACTCAAACCTCTAAAAGTAGTAAAAATGATCTGAATTGCATCTTCCATAGCCATTATTCTGTATGAAGTTATCAAACTTCTTGTACTACTCTCTTGGAGCCTGTTTCAAACTGTACAATCTCTTATTGAGCTTACACACCATCTCTTCCTTTCCTTCTTCAATAAAGCCAACAAGTTACTTCATCCAAGTCACTATGAAGAAAGATAGTGTTCATGTCCAACTGCTCAAGGTGAAGATCTTCAACAGCTACTAAGCTTAATACCACTCCGATGGTCGAAAGCTTCACAATGGGGGAAAATATCTCTGTATAATCCACTCATTCCCGCTATTGGAACCCCTTCATGACTAATCTGACCTTGTACCTCTTACTTCCATCACTCTCCTGCTTGACCCTATAGACCCATTTGTTATGTAAGGATTTCTTCTATGCAGGTAGCTAGGCTAACTCCCATGTCTCATTAGTGTATAGAGAATTCATCTCTTCTTGCATCGCATGATCCCACTACTGAGATTCACTCACTTGCATAGCCTCCTCATAGCACTCTGGTTCTTTGCTATATGTTAAAAGTAAATAATCTAGTAATGAGAGATATCTGGGATTCGGTTTGGGTACCCAGGATGACCTCCTAAGCTCCGCACCCTGGGTAGTAGTCTCTACACCTGGAGTCTCCTTCGTTCTTTGATCAGAGCTGACACTGTCTCCCTCATCTGGAAGTTCCTCTAAATCCATGTACTCGGATCCACCTTCATTCGTAGTGCTGCTCCCACTGCTTTGGCTAGTTTGTCCCTGATATGATCATTGATATGAACATATGCCACGTACCCAAACACTCGCAAGTGTGAGAGATTAACCTTCTTGTCACTCCAAACCTCTTCTGAAATCCTAAAATCCAATAGAACTGATGACCCATGATTAATCAGATAAGTTATTATATGCACTACGTCTGCCTAAAATATCTTAGGTAGACCTACATGTAAACGCATGCTCCTCACGCTCACCGTTAATGTCTTGTTTATCCTCTTTGCAACGTCGTTCTGTTGCGACATCCCTAGAGTAGTCCCCTCCAAATGAATCCTATTTAGAGCACATAACCTCGTGAACTCCTCTAGCTCGTATTCTCCACCGTTGTCCGATCTTAGACACTTCACCTTTAGATCTGTCTTATTCTCTACCATGACCTTCCACTTCTTGAAGATCCCGAATACTTCTAACTTGTGCTTCATGAAGTATACCCATATCTTTCTTGAATGATCATCGATAAAGGTGACATAGTTTGTTGAACCGCTAAGAGAAGACATGCTAGCTGGGCCTTATACATCGCTCTAGCTTCTGAGCTTTAGATGGCCTTCCATCCTTCTGAAAGCTGACCCTCTTCTGCTTCCCGTAGATGCAGTCCTCGTGAACACTAACTTTAACTGAATCGATGCCGGTTAGCTTTTCCTATGAGTGTAGAATCTTCATGCCCTTTGTAGGCTATCTAAAAATCACAATAGATAGCTGATCCCCATAAAAACACCAATGATGGAAGTTACACTCTGACGACTTCCAGAAGGTTATAATTTGAAGACTTTCACGTAGATTGATGAAGGTTACAATCTGACGACCTTCGCAACAACTGATGAAAGCTCTAATCAACAGCCTCCATAATCAACATCGGGAGTTACAATCTGATGCCTCTCACATATCAAAGAGCTAAAACAAAGATTATAAAACAATGATCTTTGCAACGCTCTGACAAAAAGAGACTACAAATCGACGGTCTCTTCAAACCAAGACGTGGAAGTCCTCCCCGCGTACCAGCATCAAGACGTACCGCATTCATAGCCATGAACGCAGCTCAGATGCAGCTTCCAACACTGCCAACGCAGCTTCCAAATCGCTGCAAACGCAGCTCAGACACAGATTCCAACGCTACCAATGCAGCTTCCAAATCGCTGCAAACGTAGCTCAGACGCAGCTTCCAACGCTGCCAGCGCAGCTTCCAAATCACTGCAAATACAGCTCAGACGCAGCTTCTAATGCTGCAAACGCAGCTTCCAAATCGCTACAAATGAGCTTCCAGACGCTGCGTCCGAGCTTCCAGACGCTGCGTTCAAGCTTCCAGACACTGCGTTTGATTGCAGAATTCATGCCAGAATGCGGATTTTGCGTTTGACTCGTTCAAACACGAGCTGAACGGTTTCAAAACCATTTTTCACGATCTGAGGGGATCACAACTCCACTCAGGAGTGATTTAAGGGGCGGTTACATCCCATCAGCCCCACTTAGGAGCGAATTAAGGGAGTGGTTATAACCCTTAATCCCCTATAAATAACTAAGAAATCAGCTTAGTTCGGGGCTGGCTTTTGGATCCTTCTCCTTGGCAGCAAAGAAGAGATCTTTAGCTTGTCTAACTAATTACAGTTAAGATTAATAAACTCATCAAGAGTTCTAAAACTTACCACACAAGTTCTCCACAACGTCAAATCGTGAGAAGAAGACCACGTTCTAGTGAATCAAGACGTTCGGATCGTCAACGGAGAGCAAACTCGATGCGAGCATTCGAGGGAGGCACTCCATCGCCACCGTGAAGAACCCAGAATTAAACAAAATGGAGGATCTCTGTCGATCCTCTTCTCTTTTATAATCAGGAAATCCAATTGTAACTGAGATTAAAGGAATACAAATCAATTTTCCTTCGTTTCTTTTACTACAAATTTTCCACCAAACAAAAGATGGCGACTCCGCTGGGGAAGAGCTTCTCTAACGAAGAAGTGGTGGCGCAATCCGACGTTCATCTCATTGGAACAACTGTTGAAACTCTTATTGTTGAGTTTGATCAAGTCAAGTTTGAGGAGACCCTCTCATCCGGATCCCTTAACCCCAGGGCTGTGCGCAAGATCCGCAAAGTCTTCAAGGAGACTAAAGCTCCAATTGTGGCCAACTCGTTGAAGGACTGTCTCCCTTGGGGGTTGCACTGTTCATACAGTCCCCTCTCTGAAGGAGAGGACTTAGCTTTGGCACAACTCCAAAAAAGCCGATCCTCCAATCAACGCGAGCTCTGCGTTTTTGAGCCTCAACACGAGGTCTGCATAAGCCAAGCTAAACGCAGCCCTTAGGGATGCGTTTCACCAGCAAAACCTGGAGCTCAGGCATGCGTTCGGGTGACGAAATCTAATACAGAACCTAGAGCTCAGGCATGCACTCGGAATCAAATTTCACATCCTTGATGTGACAATATGCTAGGTATCTAAATATCCAAAGCATCCCATAATCTCAAGCAGCTCCACCATATCCAAATAATCTAATCGCAGCAGACGACAACCTATGAATAAGATGGCTGCAATATGTCAAAGCCTCAACATCAAAACTCCTATGTAAACTACTGTCTGACATCAAACACCGATCCTCCTCCAGCAAGGCACAGTTCTCATACTTTGCTATCCCATCTAGTTACCCCAAGATTTTCCTTCCATTGAAGTGTCTCAAAATGTCGTGAGATTTGGCTCAAATGCAAAAATGGATCTCTCTTGTACTTTTCACCATAATCATAACGGAGTACCTTCATCCTTCTTTCTTTCTTTCTTACACTTCTTCAACTTGTTGTAGACTACTAGAACTTCACTCAAATGAGACTTTGTTGCAACCCAAACATGCCTAGAATAATCATCAATAAAGAAAACCAGATATCTATTACCTCCCAATGATGTCTCCTTTGAAGGCCCCCAAACACCCAAGTGAACTCCATCTAAAAGACCCCCGAATACTCTGTGTAGTGCGATTAAATCGAGGGGCGGATATAAAAAATCCATGGATTCAAGGCATCTCAACCAGATCCATGTTCACCAAGAGCCAGTCCTGTCCAATCATGGACTGGGGGTTTCAATTCAAACCTCACGATCAGTGAGTAGTTCTCCTTGAATCTTCACAACAGATTTGAGAAAGTTCATGTCGAGAGAAAGACCGATGCAACAAGACATTCATTCCAATGTGAACGACTGATTCATATGGTCCTCTCAGGATGTCAATGCTGCTCATATGCGGCCAAACTGTTGGTGTTCGACTAATTTATGAACGTTACTTTGCCCAGCCAACGACGACGTTCTCATAGGAAGAAGTCTCTAGAGACCGAATATCCTGGGGTCACTATCAATGTGATCGGCAGAAGGAAAGTCTCGGGTCCTAGTTCCGATGACTCTGAGACAAGCCGTTCACCGACCGTCAGAGAAATCGCTAACAAGTTTGAAGGAATCTACCAACACACTCGGACGCGAACAGGAGCCATTCTCCTTGTCAACTATCGGAGGTTAGTCAATGGAACCAATTCCGATGATGAACACTCAGCCATTGCAGAGTCCCAATCATCAAGCTCTTTTGTTGAACATGAGAGCTCTGCTTACATGACGGGAAACCATGAAGATCTCGCGAAGAGACTTGATGAGCAGGAGGCCATGCTCAAATTTTAGCAGAAGGCCATCAATGAACTCCTAGCCCTATTGACTCAACTCGTCGCAAACAAGGCCAAATCTCAGGAGACAGATTCGCCACCTAGGCAAGAATTCTCCCGGAGAGGAAAAACATTTTCATCCTGCCCTCACACAAGCAAAGGGAAGGAAAAAGTGGTTGATGACACGGCTTCTGACCAAGAAGCCCACAACCTGGAATCTTCCTCTGATGAAGGAAGAGAGACGGAGAACGAGCAGAATCTCCAGTCTGCCAAAATGGAAGAATTGGAAGCCCGTCTCAATGTCATTGATAGCAGAAGCGAGCTCCAAGATGAGGGAGTTACCAGGCCTTATCCTGCTGAATGGGATGCAGCCCCTTATCCTCCAAAGTTTGAAGTCCCGACGCTACAAACTTTTGACGGCACGGGATCACCGAACCAACATATCTATCATTTCAAGTCACAGACTAGGAATGTGATATCAAATGACATCATTATGGCTCGATTGTTCATTAGCACCATCAAGGGAGTTGCCTTTGAATGGTTCAGAAAACTGCCTGCGGGATGTATCCAAAAGTGGACAGATCTAGAGGGACTCTTCCTATCAAGATTCTTTGAAGAGGATACAGAAGTCTCCATCCATACCCTTCTCGCCACTAAGTAGAAGAAGAGGGAGTCCGTCAAAGCTTTCGTCAAGAGGTTCCGAAGCATGACTCTTCGTTGCCTGACAGGTATGACACAGTCTACCTTAGTGGAGACCTATCGACACAACTTACAGATCGACCTTCTAGCACAAATGAGGGTTGCAGAATGTCGTTCCTGGAGACAACTAATCTCTCAAGGTGAACATGCTCAAAAGATTATTGCCAGGATCAAAGCTGAAGAACAAAGTAAGCAAGATCAACTTGAGCAATCGGACCAAGCCCAATCTTCTCAGTCAGAAGGGGAAGATACTACGGCCACTGAAGTCAATCCTCTTCAGTAAGATAGAAGGTCCAACAACTATCACGTTAATGATTACCTCTGATAGTCAAACTCGTTAGATAGTGGCCCACTAGGTGATGTGCCACGTCTACCCTTTTCCCCCTACACTTGTTCAAGACTGGGGGTTGGTTTATTTGTAGTTCATTGGATTATGAGTAATAAATTTTCTGAGTTGTCATGTTCAATAGAATACCTCTGACAATCTACTTATCAATCCTCTTCAATAGGATGATAAGTCCACAAAGTTGCTCCGATCGCAACATATTCTCTTGTCATGTTAACACCATACCTCTAACAAGCTACTTATCAATCCTCGTTAATAGGATGATAAGTCCACAAAGTTGCTCCAATCGCAACACATTCCTGTCATGTTAACACCATACCTCTGACAATCTACTTATCAATTCTCGTCAATAGGATGATAAGTCCACAAAGTTGCTCTAATCGCAACATATTCTCTTGTTATGTTAACACCATACCTCTGAAAATCTACTTATTAATCCTCTTCAATAGGATGATAAGTCCACAAAGTTGCTCCGATCGCAACACATTCTCTTATTATGTTAACACCATACCTCTGACAATCTACTTATCAATCCTCGTCAATAGGATGATAAGTCCACAAAGTTGCTCTAATCCCAACATATTCTCTTGTCATGTTAACACCATACCTCTAACAAACTACTTATCAATCCTCGTCAATAGGATGATAAGTCCACAAAGTTGCTCCAATCGCAACACATTCTCTTGTCATGTTAACATCATACCTCTGACAATTCACTTATCAATCCTCGTCAATAGGATGATAAGTCCACAAAGTTGCTCTGATCGCAACAAATTCCCGTCATGTTAATATCAAACCTCTGACAAATTCACTTATTAATCCTCTTCAATAGGATGATAAGTCCACAAAGTTGCTCCAATCGTAATAAATTCCTGTCAAGTTAACATCACACCTCTGACGACAAAATCAACTTATTGACTCTCTTCAATAGGGATGATAAGTTCACAAAGTTGTTCTAATCGCAACACATTCTCTTGTCATGTTAACACCACACCTCTGACAAAATCCACTTATCAATCTTTTTCAATAGGATGATAAGCCTACAAAGTTGCTCCGATCGTAACAAATTCCTGTCATGTTAATATCACACCTCTGACAACCAATCCACTTATCGACTCTCTCCAATAGAGCGATAGGTCCTCGAAGTTGCCCTGATCGCAACGTCTTCCTGTCACGTTAATATCACACCTCTGACAAAATCAACTTATCGACTCTCCTCAATATAACGATAAGTCCTCAACGTTTCTCCGATCGCAACACATCTAACTTATCGACTCTCGTCAATAGAACGATAGGTCCTCAAAGTTGTTCCGATCGTAACACTTTCAACTTATCGACTCTCCTAATAGAGCGATAGGTCCTCAAAGTTGCCCTGATCGCAACATCTTCCTGTCACGTTAATATCACACCTCTGACAAAATCCACT
>BQKN01022296.1:1827-16900 GCA_022839385.1 Asparagus kiusianus
TGTGACCGTTGTCCAACGCATGGACCGGATGTGACCGTTGTCCAACGTATGGACCGGATGGTAATGCATATCCAACACGAGGATTAAATAGCAATGCATGTCCAACACGAGGACTAAGTATAGTGAATGTCCAACACGAGGACTGTGTAACTGTGAAAAGTATATTCGGACAGATATACATAATCCAAACTCGCCCACATCTTGGTGTACATGTCTAAACTTGTGTCAAAAGTCAACCCACATGTACAGATGAATCATTAACATGGTAAACTAGGGTCAAGTTATCGAGGTGACCCCGAAAAGCAACTCAAACAGATCAAAAATCTGTAAAACAGCTCATCAGTCGACTGATGTGTCGACTGATGACGTCAGTCGACTCATATGTCGACTGATACGGTTCAGACAGCATAGCCTCAGCTCACCAGTCGACTGATCAGTCGACTGAGAAGCTGAGGAAACTAAATCAGCCCGTCAGTCGACTGACTGATGTGTCAACTGATGACTGAAAATCTGCCCGTCGGTCGACTGATCAGTCGACCGATCAACTGCAGAAAAATTTGTACAGGTTGTTATTTACCAAAATTTCGATCTAAACTCATCCCCATCAATCCCAAGCATGAAGAATACTGATATTAACATATATGTACTAAACTGGAAAGGAAGTTTTACATGTAAACATTTATCAAAAACCTTAAACACATAAAAACATGTTTGATACGTTTTGAAATCAATAAATCATGAAATAACTCTTTGTCAAACGTTTTCAGATCTAGATCTCTTTAATAAAACATTGGTGATCTTTTTATAAACTGAGAAGCTTCAATACTACACATCATGTACCATAAAGATTTATTCTTTGTACTAAAAATACGTTTTTAGCTCAATAAAACTCATTTAAACTCAATAAATTCGTGTAAAATAAAAGGGGCAGAGTTGGGCGAGATGTTACTCGCCTCTGGGTGATGAACAACTCCTGGATCTGAGAGAGAGTGGATCCCCTTTGCTGCAATGTGAAGATCTCGCCGAAAATCCTCCAAGTTCTTCCCCAAATCACCAAGAATAAAACTAGGGTTTTAGATAGGGGAGAGGGGGCTAGGGTTTTCTCAATACTGAAGATGAGAGGGGTGATTTCGGGTGAGAGGGGATATATACGAACGGTTAAACCCGACCCAAACCCGAACCAAATCAAAACAGACCCGAAACCTGTAAAAACTGGAAATCAGCGTATCAGTCGACTGATGTGTCGACCGATACAGTCAGTCAACTGATGTGTCGACTGATCTGGAAAAATTTAGTTTTCTTGCATGTTTTGCTAATTTGCAAAACCAACACACAAAACTCTATACCCATACTCTCATATCATCTCAAATAACTTATTATCATGTACATCAATGATCTCAAGCTATTTATCATAAAAGAATTATTTATTACCAATAATTCACATATAAACAGTATAAAAATTATGGGGTTCTACATCTCCGGAACTCTGATCCGCTACCTAAAAAGAAGGGAAAACAAAAGGAAAACAACAACAGCGTCAGAGTGTTTTAGCAAGATCATCTCCATCTGCCCCCAGGGAAGGGCTACTAAATGTGATGGAGGCTCTATCTATTGTACATAGTCTAACTAAATCATTTACCATGTATCTAAATAGGATTAACATTCAGAAACCCATAACACGAGACGTAGTAAGTCAAGTGAAATAATCCAAACAAGAAAACTCTCATGTATATACCATATGCCTCAAGTTGTGAATCACTAAATATCAATTCCAAACCAAGAATGAAAGATAAAGAAAAACAATACATAAAAGTAAAGTTGCTGCAATATCATAAACATCGACCATATAACTCGCGTTACCCTTGGGTAGATAATGTGGATATAAGAACTAAATCTCCTGTAACTCCCAAACGCGAAGTAATCCAGTCATAATATAACTCAGCGATGAAACGTATTCATAAACGGCTTCCGCCAAAGACTCAGGCTATCAGATATATCACAATACAATATCTCGTAAGGCTTTAACTCATTGCATTATCATGTGGAAGAGACTACAAAATCAGATATCTTAAATATGTACACAACTCATTAGTCTCATTGCATCACCATGTGAGACGGACTACCACATCAGGTATCCTAGAAGTACGGTTCTCTAGCCTCATCACATCACCGTGCGGGATGGACTACCAAATCAGGTATCCTAAAATCACGATTCAATAGCCTGTACTAACGGTATATCGACGCACTATCCCAAGTAGTACTAAGCTATGCTAATCAACGATATCCATACATGCATACATATTATAATTAATTGTTAAACTCAAACATGATCGAGACAATACCTGTAATAATCCTCTTCAGGATATCCGTATATGTGTTACGACTCAATTCGTGTATGCTCATGGTTGCACGTGTATCATCGTACGGCTCAAATCCCGTGTTCACGATGGAACGTGTAAGAAACAATCATCACACACAAAGTAATGTGTCGGTCGACTGCCCCTAGGGCATCGGTTGACCAACGGCGAACGTGCACAGAGTGCACACGAAAAAGACCACATCGATCGACCGACTACTTCTTGTCGGTCGACCGACTAGAAAGGATTCAAAAATTTGAACGACACAATCGGTCGACTGATTACTTAGGATTGGTCGACCGATTTCACTATTTTGAATTTTCTCAGGTTTTTGTATTTTGTAATTTCTCTTAAAAACATGTTATTGTTAACATATAACGTAACAAAAGATTTTAACTTTCGTAATTGTTTATCACGGGTTAACCTAAACATGATTACATCTCTTGAAAAAAATATATAATTAGGGTTTAGCATCCTAATTAACAAAAACACTCAATTAATTGATAAACTAGGGTTCTAATCCAAACTAAAATGTAATTAACAAATTAAAAGCAACCCTAATGATCATGATCAACTATACTTATTAAACAGAGTTTTAAAATACAGATCTTTTCATTGGTTTGAGATTTAATATCAAAAACTAGGTTTTTATCACATCAGATTAAACTTTAAGCATTGTATTAATCAATTATTTTATAAAAGCATGATCTTTAACTAAGAGAAAGGTTTGGAGGAAGATGATATTGCCTCAAACGTCATACTAAACTCTTAAACACATGTGCGTGCAATATCCTCCTTCACCAAGATCGTGAATCATGTCTTCCTCTCGACAAACGCCTCAAGAAAACTCCCAGAAACTTACAATCTAGGGTTATATTTTGAGAGGGAATGTGGATGCTGATATATCACGTGAAAAGATGGGGAAAAGGGGTTTAAAACGAGTATATATACTCTCATATACAACTGGGCCCGCAGCCAAATGATAACCGACCCGAAAACAAACCTGCACGAACTCAGGAAGCCCGTCGGTCGACTGACCGCTAGGCATCGGTCGACCGATCAGGTGTCATTGATCGACTGATGGGCCTAGGCAAGTCGACCAACCAGAATGCAGATTGACTTACAGGTTTTTGTCTGTGCATGGTTTTGTGCATGTTTACATCGTTGGCTCACAAAAATACATTGAATCGATCTCAAATCGATTTCTAACATACTTAGCCATTAATAAATGATATTTATCACAATATAATTCATTTATCATCATTTATTATAATATATCTAAAATTACGGGGTTTTACACTAATACTTTTTAGCTTTTTTTGTAGAATATGAGGCTCATATTAGTGGTTTTAAAAATAAATGTGTTGATGCAAGGATAACTTACTAGTTTGAGTTAGTGTGATTAGACTCAACGATGAGGGCTTCTTAATCATCTTAATGCTTCATGATGATTGTCTATTGTAGGGTCAAAAAATATATGATTGAATTTCTTGTTTTAAGAATGGGTTCGATCACCTAGTACGAATCCCTTACAATCACTCACTCTCTCGATTACATAGGAATAGAAGATTAATTTGACTTCTCTTTTGTTTAAAAGTGGATTCTTGGTTGCAAAAGGATACTTCTCTCGATGCTCAAGCCGAGATTTCTTTTTGTTGACGATCAGATTAAGATCACAAAAGCTTCAACTCGAGAAGAGAATCAGACTTTGTTGATGGCTTAGATTGTTAGAATCCAGGTTTGGATCTCAATCTTGAATGCCAAAGCTCTGCCCCTCGTGCTCCTCATCTGCCCCCTCCTTTTTATAGCTACTCATGGCTATTTATAAGCCTTTAGTGCGTAACTGATGCGCTGAAATCATGGAGTCATGGCGTAACTGATGTGCTGAAATCATGGAGTCGTGGCGTAACTAACTCCTTGGATTTAGCCCATATGGCTGACTGGGTTTTTGGAGCTGTTATAGCTGGATCTCCTGCGAACGATGAGCCTTGCTGCATGGCGAGGTTTATTTGATTGAATGAGCCTCAATATGCAGTGAGGTTTATTTTCTAAGTCCAACTTTGCAGTATAGCGAACTCTGTCTTCACTGATGCCATCTGACGAGTTTCGTATTCACTATCGAACTTCGTCTTCGATAGCTGAGTCCAACTACGTAGTAAGTCTTATGAATTCCTTTTTGATGAGCCTCATCTTCACTAATGAGCTTTACGTCTGGTGGTGAGTTCTGAACCTCGTATCCAATGACAAGTTTCGAACCTCGTTTCCAATGATGAGCTTCGAACCTCATTTCCAATGATGAGCTTCAAACCTCGTCTTCAATGACGAGCTTCATCTTCCAGAGTAGCTTTGTCCATGTATGTGTGAATTTTGATCTCCCAAAATAGGGATTTCATTTGTATTAATAAGAATAGCTTATTACAAACTAATGAATCGAAATTACAACAGAAGCGGAGGGAATGCCCTCCTTGTTTAACGTGGGAACTTTTGGTAGCTATAGGACGCCTCGCTCTGTTCTCACACCGAGTCTTCTTCCCTTGGACGATTCAACCGAGGTTGCTGGCGAGCTTCAGTACGTAGTAAAAGCTCGGGTCAGTAGAGTTCGAGTCTCTGAGTATGATGGCGATCAGGGCCCGAAACTAGGAGAAGATGCTACAGTGCAAAGATTATGCAAAGAGCTTGTCGTTAACTCAGTTGAGAGTCGAGAGCTAGTGGTTCAGCCAACTGATTGATTTAATCAGCCGACTATGAGCGAATTCAACTGCTGAGCTAAGCTGCTGATCGAATTGCTAAACCGCTGAACCTCTTCTTTGTGCCCGGAAGAAGTTCTTAAGTAGAAGAGAGACGGCGTGGCCGCCCCTTGAATCATGGGATATGATCATGTACTGTTAGGAGAGTAATCATGCCTTTGGCTTGTACCATGAGTGGCTGCTTGATGGGCTCGAAGAACTGTACTCCTTCCCTTCATGTCGTGTGGAGTGGGAAAGCTCATCCTTGTACGTGCTATTACGGCTGCCAAGCACTAGCTCGGCGAGCTTGTCGATCGCGGGTGGATCCAGCTCTTGACTAGTGCAGGCGAGGTGAGCTTCAACCGTGAGCATGCAGGTGGACTTGGCGACTGCATGGATTTGACTGATCGCTTGTACTATGAGCGGCTACTTGATGGGTTTGAAGTACTATGCTCCCTCCCTTCACGTCGTGGGAAGTAGGAAGGCCCATCCCTGTACGTAGCGTAGCGGCTGTCGGGTACACTGTTTATAGGTGAATTCGACTCTCGACTCGTGCAGGCGAGTCGAGTAGACAAGCGAATTTTAGTTATCTGGATGATTTTGACTCGTGCGGGTGAGTTGATCATACAGGCAAATCTGGATGATCTTGACTCGTGCGGGCAAGCTGATCATACAAGCGAATCTGGATGATCTTGACTCGAGTCAATCATACAGGCGAATCTGTGATCAACAAATGCGAGCGAATTTGACAACCACACGGTTTGGGTTCACGCTAGTAAGTCAAGCCCATGGGTGAGTCCCACCCTCAATTTGTGCGAGCGACTCCGACTCGCAAGCGAATTTCACGTAAGTCTGCAAAGGTAATTTTCACCGTCTACAAGACCCCCTTCAAAGTTTTCAGACCTTAACCAACTTGTGTGTGGTCTGGAATACTTTGAATAAAGACATCCTGGGCGGGTTAGGGCGAATTTAGCCCCTTTAGGATTTTTAGCAAACCCTCAGCTATCAACGGGTTTGACTTGCCTTTACCGATTATAGTTTGAATCGGGCTAGCCATACTATTCCCTCAGTATGATGAGTTGTCGAGTAGTTTTTCTTAGGCTTAATGCTAAGATTTTTGCTCTAACCCTTAGTCATTTGAGGTGTGGGTTTGAGCGAGGCCATTCCATCGGTGGTTCGAAACTCTGGACGAGTCACACTACCCGAAATTCATTTTCGATGGCGAACGAATCGTTCAGGCGAAATTCAATTTCGCAAGTGAAATTTGAAATCGTAGGGTCAGGCGAAACCCTTCCTTCAAACAAAATTCGATCTGGCGGGATGTGAGCCACGTGTTTGCCGATGAGGCTTCGCGCTTTCCAGCTAAGGCGGCGTGGGTCCGTCAGGTCACATTAATTGCGATCTGACATTGCGATGTCACCTTCGGGCACCTCGCTCGATGATGAATCATGGCCGTGGTTTTCAAATTCAGCCGTTAGGTTCAGTCGGCGATTTCGATTCGGGTCCCAGGTTTTGGCCGGCACGTTTCCTGTCTCGACGTTTTTTTTGTAATCTCAAAAGAGAACGAACTATTGAGAGTAATCTGGGCCGTTGATTTTGATCGTGGCCACGTCTCTTAACCGCCAATGCTCCACCTCTTGAGAGCGATCGTGGCCACGCAAGCATTTCCGCCTTTAAATAGGCTTTGTTCCCCTCTTTTGAGAGCTACTATGCTCAGGAACTTCTGCTCGTGTGAAAATTTTCTAGAGAGAAAGAAACTCCCACTTCGTCCCAGACTCCCAGTCATGGCACCGAAATCCAAGAAATGCGTTTCAAAGGGAGGAGGTCCTGGACGTTATTCTGATCGCATTGCTGCTGGTACGATTGCTAGCGTGCATGAGACGCACTTAGGTAAGTTGAAAGGTTTGTCCGACGACTTTGCATTGATTGTCGGCGTTGGGTTGAGAGGGCGAGCATTGCTCGTCTTCCTCCGTAGACTCCGCCCTTTTTTTGCGGTTTCCCCGATTTGGATAAAAATGGCCTTTTTCAGGTGGATTCTGCATTTATGTGTAGAAGGTGACTTCTGCCTTTATAGGCGAAGTCGGCCTTTATCGGGCGAAGGCGAATTCGTTCTTGACAGGCGAGTTCGACCTTTGTTTGGTAAAGACGAATTCAATCTATGCAGGCAGATATCATCTTTGTCAAGTGAATTTTGCTTTTTGATAGGCAGATTTATATTTGTCTGGCGACCTTGCCCGCTTTGGCTTGATAGGAGGATTTGCCCCTAGGGCGGACTCCGTCATGATTCTTTGGTTCTGTCTTGCAACGACCTTTTCTGACGAAGCCCCTCCAAAGGGCATGGCTATCGGTCTCGCTAGAGGTACAGGCTATACGGCGCCTCCCTGATTCTTTTTCCTGGATCCGGTACCCGTGTTTGCTGCCAACAAGACGGCTGGACTGATAAAAAGAGTCACCGACGGGCACCATTTGGCATTGCGTGAGTTGACTATTGACGTAGTGTTGACAGACGAGGCTAGGATAGAGCTCAAAAAGCCTCAGTTTTTGTTCGGTGATGCCGTGACTGATCCTTCAGCTCTATTGCTTAGGGAGAGTAGGTGGCTCCGCGTAGTGGATGGGGTCCACTACTACCTCCCTAGCATGCCGAGAGGGTTCTTAATTGTTGAGTTGCGGTCCCTCACAGTCCCAAGAATGATGAACTGGGATTTGACCCCAACTCAAGACGGGGTGACTTGCGGTGTCTTCATGGGCTCCACGGCTAGGTACGGGGTGGACAACTCCTGCAAACGTGTGACCGCTCTACGTACTACCTACCGTTCAACGAGTTGCTCGCCAGGGAGACGACTGCGGTCGCGGAGACTTTCCATCATCATTTTTTGGGGGCCGGGTGGAAATTCCCTCCAAATGACTTCAGAGCCCCGGGGTGGATCTACTCTGTGCCTGGTAGCAGCACCTGGTGGTCTAAGATTACTGACTATGTCTTGACCGAGAATTCTGATCTCATAGATTCAGAGCTGTACGTAGCCATTCGGGCCACTCGACATGGTCTAAAAATTAATGGTTCTCAGTTCCACAACATCTTAGAACTGTATTGTGCGGACAGCGGCACGTTCTTCACCCCCAATGGTGAACTCGGCATAATCCTTCACGAGATGTATGACGTGTTAGGGTTACCCTTGGGAAGCTTCCCCTATGAGGAGTACATCCCAAGTCAAGATGAGATTGACCAACTTTCAAACCGCTCCCCCTTAGTGGTTGAGACTCTATGGGAATTGCTCTATCACTACCATATATGTCTTAATACCTTGGGGGCGGTAGACCACAAAGGCAAGAAGAAGAGGGCTCCGGGGATCAGCCATAAGAACTGGGCTGATTTCGTATTCCCGAAGAATGATATTAAGGGAAGGCCTACTCCGTCGCTAGGCGAGTGTGACCAGGCCGAAGTGGAAAGGAGGACGGCCGAAGGGGGAGCTACCATGACTCTCGAGCATGACGAGGGTGGATTCAAATTCGGAATCGTTTTCCACTCGTTCCACCACTAGGCCAAGTCCCTTATATCTGGAAAGGCCTTGCTTGCGGCGTACCTTATGTTATGGATGAAGAGGTACGTGGTCCCCACTGATTCCTTCGAGGTGCTTCCGGTGGAGGTCGTGTATCCTGCAGTTCACTTAGCCCTTGGGAAGCCCTACGTGTTGGTATTGGTGATGGTGGCGTGTATCCATCGGGGACTCTGCACATTGATGGCCCAATTTTGTCGTGTGTCGAGTGTCAACAAAGGGGAAAGTGAAGTCATCAGGACTCCCAACCCTAGCGTAGGGCTGCCCTACACTTACTTGATAGCGTAGTTTGTCTACCATTGCGAGTGCTTGATGAGTGCCCCAGCTACTCTCCAAGGGGAAAAGTTTGTCCCGTTCGTCCAGCACCTGGAGAGATGCTCGTGGAAGTGTAGAGACATCCCTGACGCAGGAAGACGCTGTCCAACTTTGGCCATTATAATTTCTACCGTTTCTTCCCCTACTTTAGTGGAGGAGGGTATGGCGAGTGTCTTAGCGACGTACCGACGGTTGGCCATCACACCATTCTTTCCTGTGGTGCTTTTTGATGGTTGGTGAATATTCGACCAGGGTATCATATCCTATGAACAGGCTCTATGTGCTACCTCGAGCCGTACATTCCTTGCAGATTTGCCTGCCAGTTCGGGTACCAACTGTATGTAGGAAACATCAACCCCCACTTATATTTCGAAGGAGGGTTAGTGGATGGTGCTCGGGGATGGTTCTAGACTCATGCTGGTGGAACCCACGCTCATTTTGAGCTACCTGCAAAGGATCGTGATCTGCACTATATGCTCTTGTACTGGCGGTGGTATCGGGGTGCTAGCGCTAATCCTGAGGGCTTTCGGTTCCAGAGTTCCTATCTGATGGAACACGGGCGTCGCCCAAGGGGAGCTCCTCGTCCCTCGAGGCGGAAGGGCCGCCAAACTACTAAAAAGTGGTTCTCGGAAGATCCTGCTAAAGACACTAAGGGCTTTGATGTAGGTTTAGATGAATCCGGAGCACTTGAGATTCAAGCTCCGTCCCCTGGCCCTTCGTTGGATCCCACCGGTGGGCAGAAAGAATCTGATGAGCTAGTCCGGGCAGGCGAACGTCTGGAACAGGCTCGGAGCATGATAGCTGGACAGATAGGGATGCCCCTTCTATCTCTGAGTAATTTGCTCCTCTCTAAACGACAGCGGAAGACTGCGGCCGAGAGTTCCAGGATGGAGGTGGCCAAGAAGGCCCGTCACGAAGAGACGGTTGAGGCTGTCAGAGCGGCGAAAGGTCTGGACGATGCTACTCAGGTGATCATTCCTGGAGTGACTCCTCCTATGACTGGGGGTATTTCGCATGCTCCCTTCGCCGCATTGGGGATGGTCCCGGTGACTTCGGAGGATGCTCCTCCACAGTCTGGTGTAAGGCTACAGGCGGGGACTTCTACGACCTCCACGACCGTACCAGAAGGTAATCTTTAACACTGTGCCCTCGGGCGTAAGGTCGAATCCGCACCACCTGACATTTGTGTCGACTTAATGTAGGTACCATTGAGAGAGTAATATCCATTCCTTCCGATGAAGAGGAGGGAGGTGGAGATGAAGAGGGGCTTAGTGGCTCAGGTAAGAGTAGGATCTAGCGTTGTTGATCCATTCATGCTGAACCATCAGTGGGGCTCCTCCCGGGGGTATTTACTAACCTTCCTCTTGTATTCGTAGCTGAACTATCCCATAAAGTTGCTGGTAAAGGGGATCTCCCATCTCGGGAGGGCCATTCGACTAGAGAGATGGGTGAATCAGAGGTGGAAGACGACGTCTCGATTCATGAGGCGATATCGAGTGAGGAGGAGGTGTCGGCTCATGAAGAGGTGTCAGACCGACAAGGGGAGATCCCTGTTTCTGAAGAAGCATTGGTCGGGGGTGGAGCACCGGCACAGGAGTCTCTGGACCAAGGGGAGACAGCCACTCAGCTGGTAACCGCTTCCTCATCCTTGGTGGTCGTCGGCATTGCGGCCAATATTTCAGTGACGTCGGCTGGCGCTTCGGTCTTGACAGTATCTGCCACCACTTCCAACGTTATGACTACCAACCCCTCGATCGCGGCTTTAGCTATGACATCCGCAATAGATGAGGCTACCCTCTCTCCTTTGGAGTGTTTGCACAAAAGAAAGGTGGCTCGAACCCTTGCTAACTTCCAAGACATTCTCGCTGACTGTGTCAAGCTTGCATTGGAAGAGAGCTGCCCCTTTGAGGAGTTCAAGGAGGACCTTGATTATGACATGGCTTTCTTGATCAAGAAGCTTGGTGCCACCGCGGCTAACCCGTACTTCAAGCGTTTGGAAGAGGTAGAGCGGGCTATCCGACAACTACTTACCCTTCGCGTGACGAGCTCCGAGATTGTTCGTCTTGCATCCGGCGAGGTTCAAGCAGCATTAGAGGAGCGCGATCGCCGAATGGATGAGACAATGTCATTGGAGGTGCGGTTGGCGGAAGAGCTGGAGCGTGTCAAGACCGAGAACGAACGAGTGAGCCTAGAGCAACAAAAGGCTGACTCCCACCTCTCTCGCTTGTCTTCGGAGATAGTAAAGACCAAGCAAATCATTGCTAACACGCAGGCCTTGCTAGTCAATCAGGAGAGGGCTTGCGAATAGTTGATGGGGGAGTTGGAGGAGTTGGCATCTCGACGGCAACTGATCGTTGGTTACATTGAGGAGAAAGACCGAGCCCTCAAGGAGGCCAGGCACACCATCCAAGACTTGGTTTCTCTTTCTTTGGAGGATCTTCGTCGAGAGATTTTAAGAAGGCTCGAGCTCAAGCATGCTGAGGAGATTCGCGAAGTGGAGTCACGGTTGAGAGATTTGTAATTTGCTTTCGATTCCCTCGTTGTATTCGAATCCCTCTTAATGAATGGAATTATCCTTTTGTTTCTAGTCATTACTTCCCTTGAGCATGCCCCACCTTTTTTGTTTTCTTTTGTTCATTGTTCAACATGGATTCGCACCGGTCAGAGTTTGGCTGTAGGGGAGTCCTAGCTGCGGGCAGATTCTAGCTGTTGGTGGATTTCAGCCGCAGGCTTATTCTTTCTGCAGGTGAATTCCGTCTGCAAGCGAAACTAGCTCGAGTTCCAGAGTGGTGTGTGATCCTGGATGTCTGAACCTCAGACGGGTTCAGACCACATGAGTTCAGATGACGAATTCGCCTCGCGGGTGGGCTCCGCCTTTAGTGGTCCATGTGCCGGTTCATGCGTTAATGCACTCGTCAGTTAAGACGACGTGGATGCGTCATTTCACGTTAAAGACGGCATAGTGGGCCTCTTCGTTTTTCTTGCCCGATCTGGGCCGTTGGTGAAAGATCGTATCTAGAAACTGCCAGATCTTGGCCGCTCATGCGAGATCCCGAATTGTTCAGCCTTACTCTCGACTGTTTGGTTCTGAACGGTCCAATCAAACAGCGGACCATTGTCCAGACCACGAGTATTTAATGCCCCTCCTTCTCGTTAAGGGAGGTCGCAGCTTTCTTGTTGTCTTCTCTAGAGAAAACTCACACTTCCTCTTGTTGCACTCGGAATGGCGCCGAAGATGAAGAGAGTTTCTTTGAAAAAAAGAAAGGAGGTGTCTTCTTTGGGTGCCACTGAGGCCGCTATCACCGAAGGTACCTTTTTGTCCAGGTTTTCGTGCAGTTCGATTAAAGGGTTGCAAGTCGAGTCGATACCTCTTGCCTTTAACTCCTTGTTGTGTCTCTATCATGTTGTGCAGTTCAGGACGAAGCGCCAACCACTGAAGAGCATGCAGCCGAGCCTATTTTGATTTCTGACGACAAATCTGAGGGAATCGCGACTTCCTTCGCCTCAAACCCTGTTCCACAGCCTGGAGCCAAACCTTGTCTCGAGGTTCCACCCATTACAGCGCTCGCTCTGGGTCAAGTGCCTGTTTCCTCAGATTCCTTGTCCATACAGGCTCGCGTTGAGGAATTTGAGAACGCTGTAAAATAGGTAATTTCCCTTGTCAATCTTAGCATGGGAACCTACGATGACTTCAAACAGTCCCTCCTGGATCGTGTGGCCGATCTCAGGCGGCTGGGCGAACGCCGGCTTGCCACACGTTGCGTGTAGAGGCTCCTTTTTCTGGAGTCACGCCTGACGAGTCTGGAGACCTTGCTGCAAGAGGGTCCGGAAGCCGACATGGAGCCCTTCCTGTCTTGCATTAGGCGTCAGGAGGCCTGGGAGTAGGAAGTCCGCTCCAGGGAGATAGCAGATCTGGAATCCCATGTCGCCTTCTGGGTGGGTCAACAACGCTCACTAGAAGAGCGGATAGGTGACGTCACTTGCACTGTATCTCGCCTGAGGGTCGAGCTGGAGCAGGCGGAGGCGACTCTGAGGGGGCTTCAATCTGAGAGTATAAATGTCAACAAGTCTGCTGAGGGGGAAACTCGACACCTCCAAACATTGCGCCAGGAAGACTTTGCCGCCCAATCAAGTTTCGAGGATCGGGCTCGGAAAGAGGCTAAAGACAAAGCCCAGGAGGACCACGTGAGAAGGGTAGTCGCGGTTAAGGTAGAGCTTGCATCCTTTAGTCTGTTGGACTAGGCTCTCAGGAATAAAACTGTGTTAAGACATTTTGCTTCGTTTTGCTTTTGACGTCGTGTAATGACTTGTTTGATTGTGAAGTCATAACTTTGTTCAAATGTACTGTCTTAAGGCTGGATGAATGTTATGCTCTTTTGGTTTCCCAAATGTGTTTGTGCACGTACCCCTCCTAGTCACTGTTGCCTTTATCTTTCGGCTTTTATCTTTCTTTGTGAGGCTATTGCAGGTGGGCCTTTAACTATAGGTGCATTCAAATTACAGCCGGATTCTAAACACAGGCGAGTTCAAACCGCTGGTGAATTCTAACTACAGGCGAACTCGAGCCGCAGGCAAATTTTAGCCATAGGCGAATTCTGACCATAGTCAAATCAAGCTGAAGATGAAATTAATGCTGATTTAGGGGTAACCACGTGTCTGATCGCGGACTCGAGTGCCCGCCAGCTGGACTGACATTGGCATGTCGCCTCGCATTAAAGGCGGAGTAATGGACGATCTTCCTTTCCACTGCCCAATCTGGACTGCTGGATGGCAGACACGCACTTAGACCGTACGTCATACATTGCCCTATTTTCTTATTAGAGGGGGCACGGTGCTGATCGTCTCTTTCTTGTTCAGAATGACACCACGAACGAAGGCGTCTGATAATCACATTTTATTATAATTTTATACCCTCATTATCTATTTTATATGAATAAATATACCACTAATAATTATTTTTATCTTTTAATTGCAGGTTAATGAAGAATAAAGCCCAAAAATCTCATCTCTCAACAAAAGCTCATGAACACAAGCAAGAGCCAAAAATCTCAAGCCCAGAATCAAGCCGAGTAGCTTGTAGAAGCCGGAGAAAATAAAAAAATCAAATATGAAAACAAAATATATTCAAGATAGTTGGCCGTAAAGAAATGACGATATCTCTCAATCCGGAAGGCGGAATTTAACATATAATATATGAAAATCGTTTATCTCGACTAGACGAAGCCATCTGTGGAGGCAGATTTTTCATTGGACATCGATGCCAGCATCGATGCAGGCATCGATGGCTACGATTCAGTTACAGATCAATGGTTGATTTTTGATGGTTTTGGATAAGGATTCAATTCAATGGCTCTTATTCATTGATGTTTACTATAAATAGGGGTAGAGAGTGAGGGGTTAGAGGTGTAAAAATTTTTGTAACTCTTTTTGGAGAGGAGGGCTACTCTTAATTGAGAAGGCCTTCCAAATTTGTAACTTTTTGTTACAATTAATAATAATAATTTTTTCACTACTTTAAATATTTCTTCTCTTTGTTGGATGATGAAGATGGAGATGAAAAATTATTTAGAGGTTTGCATTTCTTTTCTTTTTCTCTTTTATTTCTTTTTTATTGCTTATTAGTTTAGATTTATTTCTATGCTTATAGTTAGATTTTATTTTCTTGTTAAATAGCCAAGAGGCTAGAACCCTCTTACCTTAGATTTATTTCATGCTTATAGATTAGATTTATTTCATGCTTATAGAGTAGATTTATTTTCTTACATTTAATTCTTGTAATTTATTTTGTAGTTTAGATTTTGTAATTTATTTTGTAGTTAGATTTTAATTTCTTATACTATTCACCTTGAGGCTAGAACCCTCTTGGGTTTAGTTTTTCTTTTTGTTTATTTTTATTTTGTTTGATTCGCCTTTAGGCTAGAACCCTCTAGGGAATCACCCTTTTCTAAGAAGTGGGTTCAATTTTAGATTACTCATATCTATAATTGAATCCACCATCTTTAATTTCTTGCATTTTCTTTTATTCTTGAATTTTATTTTTGATTTGTTTCTCGATTTTATTCATTCTTCTTTCTTGCCTTATTGATCACATTTATTCTCAAACACATTTATCTACACACTA
>BQKN01022301.1:0-13918 GCA_022839385.1 Asparagus kiusianus
TAAAATCTATAACACAAGACGTAGTACGTCGAGCGAAATAATCCAAACAAGGAAACTCTCATGTATATACCATATGTCTCAAATTGTAGCTAATTAAATATTAATCCCGATCTATGTATGGAAAAAAATATAACTGGTCTGTATCTCATAAGAATCCACAATCATCTAAGTAACAAGGTCATGTAACTAGCCATTCAATAACAGGTCACCGGTCCACATCTCACATAGAGTCAACGCTTATATCATCGGATAACTAACTGTTCACAAATCTCCTACATGCATCCAATCCCGCTACACATGCGGCAAGAGGACACGCAAACTGTTTTATGCCTGGTCCAAACTCAAGCAAAACTCGGGTGATAAAATAAATTTCCACTGACCCAAGTGATGTACACACTTCACTTTCGCCCTACAAACTAACCCCAGTGGCGACACCAACCGCTGGTGCGAGCCTGGAAGATACATCAACAGTCACATCCGATCATATGAACAAAGACTTTCCCATCCTAACTCTTGTCGCTTTTCTAAGTCAACATTCATAATCCACACTAAAACTCTGGTTCATCTCCTAAATTCAGTTAACGTACCCACACATGTTACTAAGTCTGTTCACGACGTACGAGGACCCTAAGTCATGAACTACTAATGGTTCTAATTATAGCAAAAAACAGTAAATAAATATAACTAATTCTATGCAATAAAATTATGGCGTATCAAATATATTAAAATAAGATCGTAAAACATAAATAGTAACTATGAACAGTATAATTATGCATGCAAGCCGATTTCATCAATACATTACTATTCGAACCTCTAAACTTCTCATAAAAAGTATCAGCAACTAGTTAACATCTAATATAACAATGGTCGAAAAGGAATTTGAAATCTGTGGATGTTTTACACATAAAATATCGCGGTCTACAACCATTAAACACAAGATTATAAATTAATTAAATTCAAAGTAAATAATTCCTTTTTTTCAAAATAAATTTTTAAATCATTATAATTATCAAAAAATGATTCTTTTGTCGAATAAATCCTCATAATTTATTTTAATTATTCTAAAATGTCATTTGTCATAATACTATAATTTATTTAATATTAATCATCAACCAATCCCACACAGATATTTATACACAAACTAATCAATGTAATCAATTAAAAATAGATATGAATATTGAAATGACAAATCGATGAGCAAGAGGGATCTTGCCTACGAGGCCAAGGAGCCTGTGGACGATGCGGCAGTGCCATTGCTTGCTGTTTGTTATTCGGCGACGCACGTAGCGGACCGTTGGCTGATTTGTGGAGCTGGATGGTGACATCGATGACGGTTGAGGGTCTGATTTCAGGGAGAAGATGAGAGAGAGGGGCTAGCTGGACGTCGCTAAGGTGTCGGTGACGGTGACGGTGACGAGATGAGGGCGGCATGGCGAGGTCAGATCTGGGCGCGAGTAGTGATGGGGGCTCGGCGGTTGGGGCTGCAAGAAGGAGCGAGGCAGCGGTGGTGGTCGAAAAGGTGGGTGGCGCTGACTTAGGTCTTAGAGGAGGTGTCGGAGAAGAGGGACAGCAGGGAGTGGCTGGTGGTGAGGGCGGCAAGATGGGGGAGGAGGAGCAGGGGTGCTCGGCGATGAGATGGCCGGCGGAGGAGGCGTGGTCGACGAGGGATGGGTGCTCGCCGGCGACAAGCGGGTAAGGCGGCAACGAGGGAGAGAGAACGAGAGAGAGAAGAGAGAGTACGGGGGCGGCTGGGTTCGTGAACAGGAATCATATATATAAGGTATATATATAGGTACGAATCAGGGTTAGGGTTAGATATTTAAACGAAAATAATAAATAAAAAATATAATTACTTACATTTTAAATCAAATAATTATGGAAAATTTATCTAAAAATTAAAACGTGATGGTTATACTAATACAACAGATAATATACAATAGTAGTAATAATACAATAAATTATACAAATAATACGTAATATTAAAAATAATACACTATTTTATATGAAATAATACGTAATTGTAATACTAATACTTTAAAATATTTACTAGTATTAAAATACTAAAAAATTATTTAACTAGTATTAAAAGTTCACGGTCATTACGTTCTACCCCCCTTAAAAAAATTCCGTCCTCGGAATTAAAATAAAAAAGAAATCAAGGATAGAGATATGGAAAGAGAGACTCAACTCAACGCATATAGAGAAGAATTTAAAATAAATTGCATATCCATAAGTAGAGCTGAGAAAAACACAAGTCAAAATATAGACACACAAACACTAAGTTTTCACCATAGACACAAAATGATATTTAACCATATGAAGTAAATATAACATATTTATAGCACCCATGTGGAAAAATAATAAAAACATTCTGTATAAAACATCATTTAGCTATAATATTCTATAAATAAAGAAGATGAGAAAAATGTAAATGTAAATTGACATATTGTACATATAAGGCATGAAACGTGTAATGAGAATGCATTAGGCATCAATATCAAATATAAGTTATATGGGCCAGTCAAATATAAAGTCAAACAACAGAATATGATGATAACAATTAATAGTAAAAGTTATATAGTATAAATCAATAATGTATAGTCAGAGGAGATAAAATAAATAGGAATAATAATAAAGCAGAAGTATAAAAAGCATTCAAATCATCAAGGAAATATATATAACATAAGGTCATAAGAAAGTCTGGTATGTAGTATAAATAATAAGAATGATGTAAGTATAACATAAGGAGAGTGAACATATATTGAAAAAAGATTACACAGGCATAAAGAAGCATGTATATAGTAAATAAAATAGTTGATACATATTAAATTATAAAATAACACAACATCTAGGCACATGCAAAAATATAAGTATCAGTACCAAAGAAGTCAACAACAAATATACAATCATAGAAAAATATAATATCAACATGACATTATTTATATAGTATCATAAGACAACACATCACGGTGTTAAAACATAATCAATAACACAGAATTGGTAAAATATAACAAATATATAGCATACAAAAATATAATATGAAATATAAATATATAATTCAAACAATTATCAATCACTGGAATATATAATAAAGCATATCAACTCAACAATATAAATAATTAAAAGAAGAGCATAAAGAAGATAAAAGACAAAAGGATCTCAATAAAATATAAATCGCTCATACATAAGCAGATGATAAACATGATAAACACAAAAATATAAAAACACCATACAAATAATAGATGAATCATATACAAGCAAAAACAAAAGAAACATTTAAAGAGTATGTAAGCAAAACAAAATAGCAAAGAATCAAACATACATATGGTTTAGACAAACATAATAGACAACATACATGAAAATAGTAAAAATCAAATCACAATTGAAATATCATACAATCATTTAGTATAATAGACATTCAAGATATATAAAAAGTATAATTACAAACAAAACACATGAATGCAATTAGCAAATCACATTCAACTAAATAAGACATATAAGGCACAAATTCTGAAAAATAAAAATTTACAGTTATGTTAAAAAAGTTCAAAGATAGTATTATGGCAACATATATTTAAAGTAATCAAAACATAAACGCGCGTAAGAAAACATAGTTATAATAATCAAAAAATAGCAAACAGTAAAGATAGAACATGATGATAATTTCAATAAAAATAGTTATAGCTATGATCAATAATTTTTGAGAGCATATTGCAGTAAATAATTATCATACAAAATACAATACTAAATCAATATTAAACATGTTTATTTAATATAGTAAATAAAATCATCATATATAATAGTCGTTAAAAATGTAAACACATACATAATAATTAACATACAAAAGTCTGAATACTCATAATACTAATCATGCTAACAAGATAAATTATGATGGAAATAGTCATAAAATATTATATGATAAAATGGACATAAGAGTAAATAAGCGATTCAAATAAATATATTATACAAGACATAATAGGAAGGACATAATTGCATATATTCGACAAACAATATGATAAATCAAAAATATTAGTGATATTCATAAGGTAAAATAATAAATATAAGTAAGATACAATGATAATAATCATTACTGTATAAAATCAATTCAGATATATTAATATATTGCATAATAGTCAAAATCATATAAATACAATCATCATAAATATACATAAATAAAGATGTATAATACATAAAATATAAACTATGGAAGATAAATAGATTTATAACAAATGAAAACATAAGAAGGCATAAATTCGTATAATAAAACACCGATATATTGTAGATAAAGGTACAATGAATGATTGATGAACATGTGAACATTAATACTGATAATACATGAAATAGAACATGATTAGACAGAGTTGATATTAGAAATAATGAATAAATATAAATCAATAAAAATTATACATCATAAATATAATAATCTACATGAATATACTATAATGAAAAGAGAATAGTAAGTATAAAGAATGAAAAAGTAAAAACACAGCACAAGTAAATGAAAATAATAAATAGAGAATGAACAATCACCAATAACACAATAAAAGGACATAAAAATTTTAAAATCGCTATAAAATAAACACTAAAAAATAACATGTGTATATAATGAATATTATCGCAATGACAAAATAATACATATAGAAAATGAAGCAAACAAACAATAAATATGCAAATGCCCTATAAACAACCCATGAGCAAATATCATACATACCCACAAACGCTATTTATAATTATCTTTATATTAGTTATTAAAGAATAATAACTAATGTAACAAAATAACTATATAATTAGTAACTCAACTCTAAACTTAACAATATGAATATTTACTTGAATATTAAAATAGAAATACATTGCTCTTAGAGATAACGAAACCAATGTGAATATACTAAAACAACCAAAACAAGAAAAAACTGACTGATAAGAAAACTACGTACTGAAAAAATTATGAGTTGAGTAAATAAAGAGTAAGAATGTAATGCCTATGTAGAATGCTAAAATCATAAACTTATTAAAGTATATCACAAAACACGAACACTATAAAATAATCTAGAACATAAGTAAATAATAGATAGTATGATAGAAAACACACACATACATAATGTAGATATGCAAAAGTATAATTAAACACAAGAAAATAATCTGAATATCAGATGTGCTATGCGATGTATATATGAAGTTTAGAGTAATGTGAAACACTTAATGAACATGATTTGAACAATTAAAAATATATAATTAATGATATATTTTTTTTTATTGAAAAATATACAATATAACACTCTGTGTGATATATAAAATAATGTAATAAATAATATAGAAATCAATACAATTAAACGATACATAAGTCAAATCAAAGAAAATATAGTTATAAAAATAAAAACATATAAAATAATGACCGGCACGAGGAAATAGAAGCTATAGGAAGAGAATGTAGTCAGGAAGTGACGAGACAAGAAACAATGGGAAGTTCCGGAGTCAAAAAGTGATAAGGTAGGGACTAAGACATAATTCATCGAGATGATAGGATAAGGGCTAACAATAGTCTTACGGATGAAATATGATATGAGTCTAAATTATCTATTATATTCTCACTAGTGGGAACTTACGACTATGACCTGCATGGGCCACCAAAAAACCTGTCATGCCCTACTTTCCAAAATACCTGTGAATCAGAACGCGAACAAGCCCGCAACGTATTAGACTATGGAGAAATAAATGGTAACCCTTTCTACTCAATCTAATACACTAACCGTCAAGAAATAAATGTGAAATCATAGGTCCCTGATCACAGTTAGCAAGGATATAATAGACAAATTCAAAACAAAATGATCCATATCATAAAAGAAATATCATCTAAGACATAAAGTTTGGGCCAACATGCCCTTATACTAAACTGAACAACTGAATACTGGGGAAATATAAAAATACATCGTCCAACAGAAATAGAAAGGAAATACTGAAAAAGTAAACTAAGACCATTAACTAGTAAAAGAAAAACCAGGCTTCGACTTCTTCTTCTCCTCTGTCTACGAAGCACTCCTGCTGAGAATACTCGAGCTCTAGCATGTCTCCAAGCTGGAACTGTCCTTCCTCTAAGTCTAACGTACACCAGAGAAAACAGGTGTACGTTAGCGTGCATGGCACACGGTAAGATCCCACATGGGAGAAATGAAACGATCGAATGACCAATGCAATGACAATAATAATAAATAGAAGCATGCAGCAGGAGTACTAAAAACTAGATGAAATCCACCAATAGTATAAAATAATCAAAAGAATCTAAAAATCAATCGGGTAACGAGGTCATGCAGCTAGCAATCAAAATAATCATCCAAGTAACAGGGTCATATAGCTAGATAGAATTAATACTTAAAAATCTATAACACGAGACGTAGTACGTCGAGCGAAATAATCCAAATAAGGAAACTCTCATGTATATACCGTATGTCTTAAATTGTAGATAATTAAATATTAATCCCGATCTATGTATAAAAAAATATAACTAGTCTGTATCTCATAAGAATCCACAATCATCTAAGTAACAAGGTCATGTAACTAGCCATTCAATAAAAAGTCACCGGTCCACATCTCACATAGAGTCAACGCTTATATCATCGGATAACTAACTGTTCACAAATCTCCTACGTGCATCCAATCCCACTACACATGCGGCCAGAGGACTACACGCAAACCGTTTTCTGCCTGGTCCGAACTCAAGCAAAACTCGGGTGACGAAATAAATTTTCACTGACCAAAGAGATGTACACACTTTACTTTGGCCCTACAAACTAACCCCAGTAGCGACACCAACCACTGGTGCGAGCCTGGAAGATACATCAACAGTCACATCCGATCACATGAACAAAGACTTCCCCATCCCAACACTTATCACTTTTCTAAGTCAACAATCATAATCCACACTAAAACTCTGGTTTACCTCCTAAATTCAGTCAATGCACCCACACAAGTCACTAAGTCTGTTCAGGACGCACGAGGCCCCTAAGTCATGAAATACTAATAGTTCTCAATTACAGTAAGAAACAGTAAATAAATATAACTAATTCTATGCAATAACATAATGACGTGTCAAATACATTAAAATAAGATCGTAAAACATGAATAGTAACTATGAACAGTATAATTATGCATGCAAGCTGATTTCATCAATATCTTGTTATTTGAATCTCTAAACTTCTCTTAAAAAGTATTAGAAGCTAGTTAACATCTAATATAGCAATGGTCAAAAAGGAATTTGAAATCTGTGGATGTTTTACACATGAAATTTCACGGTCTACAACCATCAAACATAAGATTATAAATTAATTTAGTTCGAAATAAATAATTCCTTTTTTCCAAAATATATTTTTTAAAATTATTATAATTATAAAAATTGATTCTTTTGTCGAATAAATCCTCATAATTTATTATAATTATTCGGAAATGTTATTTATCATATTACTATAATTTATTTAATATTAATCATCAACCAATCCCACATAGATATTTATACACAAACTAATCTATGTAATCATTTAATAACAGATATGAATACTAAAATGACAAATTGATGAGCAAGAGAGATCTTGCCTACGAGGCCAAGGAGCCTGTGGACGAGGCAGTGGTGTCATTGCTTGCTGTTTGTTGTTCGGTGACGCGCTTAGCGGACCTTCGGCTGATTTGTGGGGCTGGACGGCGACATCGGTGACGGTTGAGGTTCTGAATTCAGGGAGAAGATGAGGGAGAGGGGCTAGCTGGGCGTCGTTGAGGTGTTGGTGATGACGACAACGATGAGATGAGGGTGGCATGGTGCGGTCGGATCTGGGCGCGGGTAGTGATGGGGGTTCGACGGTCGGGGCTGTAAGGAGGAGCGGGGTAGGGGCGGTGGTCGACGAGGTGGGTGGCGCTGACTTGGGTCTTAGAGGATGCATCGAAAAATAGGGTCGGCGAGGAGTGGCTGGTGGTGAGGGTAGCGAGATGGGGGAGGAGGAGCAGGGTGCTCGGTGGCGAGATGGCTGGCGAAGGAGGTGTGGTCCACGGGGGATGGGTGCTTGTCGGCGACGAGGGATGAAGGCCAAGGCGGCGACGAGGGAGAGAGAACGAGAGAGAGGAGAGAGAGTATGTGGGTGGCTGGGTTCGTGAATAGGAATTAAATATATATGTACAAATTAGGGTTAGGGTTAGATATTTAAACAAAAATAATTAATAAAAAATATAATTACCTACATTTTAATTCAAATAATAATGGGAAAATTATCTACAAAATAAGACGTAGCAGTTTTACTAATACAACAGATAATATGTAATAGTTGTAATAATAAATTATACAAATAATACGTAATATTAATAATAATACACTATATTATATGAAATGATACGTAATTGTAATACTAATACAACGTATTATTTAAAGTGATATGTATTAGTATCCATAACACAACAGATTAATTCTAGAAATTTTTATTGTACTAAGTTAATTTATAAATATCAAAATCATTTAAATAAATATAAAATTTGAACTCTTAAATTGTAGAAAATTATAGAAAATCAAGAAAAATATAAATACTCTTTTAAAAATAAAAATTTAATATTTTAAAATACTTGAAAATTATATAACTAGTATCAAAAGTTCACGATCATTACAATTTTATTAGGGTAGATAAAAGAATTTTTTTTTCTTTTTTTTATATCCTAATTGTCTCTAATTATGAGAAAATAAACTAGAGGGTGAAATTAAAAATACTAGAAAGAGGACTTACCATTTCAAGCAAAGTAAATCTTCAATCTTTAATCTTCAATCCTCAATATTCAAGCTTCAAAGATGTTCCTTCACAAGAAAATGCACAAATCAATGAACAAAAATAGAATAATTCTAATTACAAGCACATTTCTTGGCAACGATGCTAAAAACTTGATAGGGGTAAATAATGCAAATTTGTAAATACACAACTATCAAGTCATAGGTAGTAAGATGTTGATCCCACGAGGAAGGTATGTAGGAACAATTCTAAATTGGATCCTAGAAGTCGTGCGGGGACAAATAGGAGTGAAATAGAAGAGATATGAAAAGTGTGTGATTATTTGTAAATAAATACAAATTTAATACAAGAAGGGGGAAGTGACTGAATAAATAAAAGAAAATAAAAATTAAACAAGAAGGAGAAATAAGAAAATGGAAAAGAATAAAATCAAGATTAGAAAAATTAACCAAAAAGAGAAAAAATAAAATAAGTAAAATATGGAATAAATTAAGAGAGAAGATAGGACACTAGAATTGAATCCGCTAGTTAATTTGATATAGGATTTATAAACCACTCACTTTTTATTATATTTTACTTTAGATTTACTAAGCATAGACTATCAAACTACTTAAAGAAAGTATAATCTGTTAAATTATCATCCAAGTAGAATTATCATTTATGCAAAGAAAAACAATTAGATAGTAATTATAGAATTCATTTGCATAACCTATCAAACCACTTAAGATAAGTATAGATTATTAAATTTTTCTTCTACCAATTAGTTCTTTAGTTTTTATCCTAAACATGATCATTTTGAATACAAAAGAGCAATCCACAAATCATAAAAAGAAATCAAACTAATTTTACACAATTCTCCTACAACATTTAGTTGCACATTTTAAGAAATAAAAATAGGAAAATAAAATCAAGGCAAGAAGTCATGAAAGAAAGAGAAATTAAAAAAAACTAACTACAAAAATAAGAATAAGAAAAAGGAAATAAAGATCTAAACTATGAGCATAAAGAAAATCTAACTAACAAAAATAAAAGAGCATAAAAGTAAATCTATACTATAAAAGAAAATGTAAAACAATAAATTCTACAAAGCATAAAAATCAACAATAAAAATTAAAGAGAATGAAAGTAAATCTAAACTACATGACATGAAATAAATCTAATCTACCAACATAAAAATAAAGAGAAAATAAAATCCTAAAATATGAATTTCTAAATTAAGAAAATAAAATAGAAAAATAAAAACTTACTATGTATGGGGTTGACCCCTTGAAAGTAAATATTCACCTTCATCTTCATCAATAAAGAAGAAGAAAAGAAAATTTAGAAAGTGGAAAAAAGAATTTATTAATTGTAAATAAATTTTATAATTTTAGAAGTTTTTCTCAATTATGAGCAACCCTCCTCTCCAAAAGGAGATTTTATAAAAAAAATTCACACTCAAATCCCTCATCCTTTACCCCTATTTATAGCTTTTGGCACTCAACAAGAGCTCTTGGATTAGCCTTGGGATCCAAGGAATTTATCTCAACTGTTTACTATTCTGTTATGAACCAATTGGTTAGCCAATCGATTGGTCGACCGATTAGCCAATCGGTTGGTGAACCAATTCATTCCTAATAGAATTAATTCCTTAGTTGACTTGTTGACTTGATTTTTTTATTCCTTAGGCTTTTGTGGGTCTCTTCTTGGCTTGATATTGTGCTTCAATAGCTAGTAGAAAAATGACAGAATTTGGTTCTTTTGAGATCTTTTTCAAATATTTTTCATTTCCTACAAATTAAGAGAAAATACAGTATTAGTGATATGTTATTTAAATAAAATAGATAATAAGGGTATAAAAGTGTAATAAAATATGATGATCAACCGTACATATAGGACAGTGTCAGGAAAGTGTGTGATTAAATTCCAATTTATTCAGGGCCAGAGGAAGATTGATTGACATGTCTTCTAATTGCATCGCTAGGCCAACTCTTATATATATTATCGGGGATAGGAACTATGAGTGCGATGAATCAAGGATAGACTACAGTGTTCATGTATACTTCTTTGAGGGATCGAATGTACTTAAGCAAGCATGGTTGATCAGATCTAGGTTATAAGATACAACATACTTATACTATTTTTGTGTTATTTTCTTTTCGGGCGATCCTTTTGTTGGTCCTAATGAATTTGATTACAAGGCTACACACTTGTTAGTTTTCAACAGTTCACGTCGCACTAACAATGTTATGTACATAAAATTGAAAAGAAAGGATGTTCTCAGGGAGACTTTGACTTGGGGAGTCAACAACTTAGGGAATGGGCTTAGGGAGCAATGGATGGCACCCACTCATTTGTGTGGGTGTGAGTATGTTGGTTTTGGTTATGAGATAGACAACCAAATAAGTGGGTGGATAATATCTTATCTTAGAGATAAGACATTAATCATCCTAGTGAGTGTAGGATTCTATCTCTAAACCCTTGTATATAGATACTAGATTTCATGAAAATATAAGGATGTACACCATAAACCTTCATATAGCTATCATCTCCTTCTCTATTCAAATTTGTGCTTTATGCGGTAGTCGTGAAATGATATGTAGGGCTTTTCGCCGGTTGCACGGTGTGGTCGCCCACCGGCAGTTAATCAAGAAAGGTGTGGTGATCTTATAAAAAAATTATGAATTAGGAGCCCTAAACGTGTTGTTTATATTTCCTAAATGCATGCTATGTTTTCTTTATTTTATTATCCTTTGTTTATGTTGTAGATCAATCCTATTGCACATGTGTAGTCATTCAGATTCTACACATAATAACTTTGTGAATTCTAGAAAACCTTCAAAACCTTTTTCTTTTCCACTTAATTCCCATAAAAGCATCAGCTCATATCTAAGCTCTCAAACAAACAAATAAACAAACAAACAAAAAAACACATATACATCATAATTCGTCATTAAAATAAAAGTTAAAGATCAAAACACTTTAGAGGTTTTTTTTTTAATTTATGAACTTGTTGCGGGTTAAGTGCAAGACATTCAAACTTATTTTGTTGTTATGGTGTTTTCAATTACCAAATTATGGCCCATTGCCAACAACAAGTAAATATTTCATGTCATGCACTATTCAGTCAACTTGACACTTAGGACAGCCAGAGTCCTGACCTTGCCAACTCGCCGAGTCGACATCTCACTAGGTCGACTCGAATGACGGTACTTGTCAATCCTCCCATCAAAGATGACTCACTATAAGTCTACTTAATCAGTTAATTGGTTGGCGTCTTTCTAGGTCGACTCGAAAGGGTTACTTCTCGACACCCCTCGATATAAGTCAAAAGGCAACATTGACCTTGAACTCCCCGCTGATAGCATGTCGAGATCATATTAAATGTTTGGCAGGCGCCATCATTTCTCCATCACCGACTTCGTGTGCCGCCTATCCTATCTCATTAATACCGAAGTTATAGCGTCCATTCCCAAACCACTCCACAGCTGACACACGTAAAGTCGATGCTGACTCGGCCTCTAGCTTAGACTCAACGAGGAAAGGCTAAAATTCCCCTCCTGCATGGCTATAAGAGGGAAAACAATTCCCAATGCAAGGGTAAGAAATCTCTTAGAATTTTTATCCACTCCACTATACTTAAGAACTCACACAAATCATCACTTTCCCACTCAAGTACATCACTGACTTGATCATCGGAGAAACGACGGGGGAACTAGTCCTTGTCCTCTTACGAGTTGCTATTTGTGCAGGAAGAAGCAGCTAAATTCAAAATTAGATATTCGGAGAAGTTAACGGCCCCTAATCAACCTCATCCCTATTACATTATCAGAGTGATTATTAACATCAACAGTTTTGCATCTACCGTGGGGCCTTCTCTCATTTCTGAGAAAGTATGTCTGGGTCTAAGCATAGGGCTGATAAGTCCATCCCTGGAGGATCACACCAGAGCTACGTCACTCAAGCCTAGCTTGAAGAGACGGCTCAAACGATCTCTCAATCCCTCTAACAGTAACTCACTACCTTCACCAGCGAGCTTCTCAGCCGGTATCCACAACCACAACAAGCTACTACCGCCATTCCTCCTCCCTCAGGAGACCAGCAATCGAGGACTTTCTCCCCTTTTTCAGAAGCTTAGAGTGTCATCCCCCCTCGGACTCCTTATGCTACCACCAAGCAACGGAGAGATCACGTCAAGTAAGCGACCTCACCACCACACGAATCACCTCTCCCGGAGGATCCTCGTTAGCACCTCCTCCCTCACTCTAAAGCCACCGACGAGAGCCCCAGCCCTAGCCGCCCTAAGGAACATGCCATGGGAGGGAAATCCAGGACTCCCTACCATCAGCATACCTCTCTAGCCCCCTCAGCCACCCATGGATCATCTGGATATGATCGAGTGTACATACCCGTCGCCGAAGCCATCGGGGGGACACCCCCCTACCGACGACCTCATGAACGCCCCATGTGAGAAATTCAAGATGCCTCGTATGGAGAAGTACTAAGGCGAAGGTGACCCCGTCGAACATGTCCAGAACTATTATGATATGATGAGCATGCTCCAAGCGTCAGAAGTTATCATTTGCCTATGCTTTCCCATCACTTTGTCGAGGAGTGCCAAGCTCTGGTGGAATGCCCTTGAGAAGAAGTCCATTAGCAGATTTCAACAGCTCAGCTGGAAGTTCATACACCACTTCTTGGCTAACACTAAACAGAAATTGCCCCCTCATGTGTTAATACAGATGAGGCAGGAGCCCAGAGAGAACCTTCAAGCCTACTTTAAGAGGTTCCAAGTGAAGAGGCTGGAGGTCAACGACCCAGGAAGTGCGGTTGTTATGTCTGCTCTGTAGAATAATGAATTGACCAACTCATTGACCAAGAAGCCAATCACCAATTATGAGTAACTGATGACCAAAGCTCATAGGAATAATATGGACATGATGGATGCTCGAGCTTATAAGGCAATAGTTAGGGCCACAGAAGAATCTACAGCCACGACCTCGGTAGCAGTAGCACCAACAGCAACACCAGCACCACCGACATCTATAGCAATATTGATGGTGGCGCCGACACCAAAATCGACTAGGGGCCCTGCGACAAGGAAGGAGTGGCTGAGAGATCCTCAAGAGTTAACCCCCGTGTAGGCGTCTAAAACTGTCTATAAAATCCCGCACGAAACTCGAAGC
>BQKN01022307.1:7139-25655 GCA_022839385.1 Asparagus kiusianus
TTATCCCTACTTAGGATTCGGGATAAAATTCCCCAGGTTTAGACCCTAGTATCTTTTTTTCGATCGGCGAAAGATTTAAACCGGCATTGCGTGTTAGGCACTGACTTTGGGATTATTGGCAAACCCCCAGCCCTCAACGGCTTTGACATGCCTTTACCGATTACCGTTTGAATCGGGCTAGCATGCGAATTGTCTAGGTCCGTTCCGCATGTAACGTTGTGCTAAGAGAGCAAGCTCTCTGAGACTTAATGCTATGATTGTGAATACATAGGCTTCGTCTTTCTCACGGGAATAGACTACCCGGTAACGCATGTTAGGCGTTGACTTCATCTCTGTCTTTTCTAAAAGCAAAGACAGAGGAAAGTACTATGATTTTGAATACATAGACTTCGTCCTTCTCACAGGAATGGACTACCCGGCAACGCGTGTTAGGCGTTGACTTCATCTCTGTCTTTTCTAAAAGCAAGGACAGAGGAATGTGCTATGATTTTGAATACATAGACTTCGTCCTTCTTACGGGAATAGACTACCCGGCAACGCGTGTTAGGCGTTGACTTCATCTCTGTCTTTTCTAAAAGCAAAGACAGGGGAAACTGGGAGAGGAAGAATTTTATATTCTATCTCCCAGTATTGAAGAGGAAGAATTTTATATTCTATCTTTAATTGGAAAGGAGGCTCAATGGGAGAGGAAGAATTTTATATTCTGTCTCCCATTGCTGAAGAGGAAGAATTTTATATTCTATCTTCAGTTGGAAAGGAAACTCGAGGTGGGATCTCCACCCCCAGAATCCGAAAGGTGAAACTAAGAGTGGGATCTCCACTCCGAGAATCGAAAAGTTCAAGCGACCCTTACCTTTTATAGGATTAGTCATTTGAACCTGAAGAGGAAGAATTTTATATTCTATCTCCAGCAGGAAAGGAAACTCGGGGTGGGATCTCCACCCCCAGGATCCGAAGGATGAAACTAGGAGTGGGATCTCTACTCCGAGAATCGAAAAGATTCGGATAACCCTAACTGTCGTAAGGTTTGGTTACTCGATTTGAATGTGGGCCTCTCGTTCATGGGAGGAATCGAGAGGGGATTTTGGTTGTGGCCCTAACTGTAGGAAGGTTTGACCAAGTGGGTGGTTTGAGACGATCCTAATTGAAGGAATCGAGAGGGGAATTTGGCTTTGGCCCTAACTGTAGGAAGGTTTGACCAAGTGGGAACTGTGTGGTGGAGACTATGAGTCGTTAAACACCACTGAAAGTTTTGTGAGGAAAGATTAATCCATCGAATGATTAGATCTCATCTCAGCAAAAGAGTGGTTGTGAGAGTTAGAGTCTGACAAACAAGAACATTCGGAATTCGAATGTGGATTTCTTGTTCATCTCTCTTACAGCGACTGGGTTATCCCTAAGAATATCCCAATGTGATATTTTTCTGGGAACTTCCCGTGGAAGGGAGGAAATAGTTTAGACTCATATACCTATTGGAGTATCAGGGAGCAGTTTAGCCTCTTATACCGGTCAGAGGGTTGAGAAACAGTTTATACTCGTGTACTCATTGGAGTTTTGAAAGAAGCAGTTTATACTCGTATACTTTTCGGAGTGTTGAGAAACAGTTTATACTCGTGTACTCGTTGGAGTTGCAGGAAGCAGTTTATACTCTTATACCGGTCGGAGTTTTGCCATTCTTGACTGGCTTACTCTAGCGTTATGACGCCGGCTTCAACCAAGGTTTGGATGCTATTCTTGAGTGTAAAGCACGCCTTGGTTGGGTGAAGGATCCTCCTGTGGTATGCACAGTACTTCGGATCCGCAACATTGTCTGCTTCCTCCTGATTCGTGATCGGTGGGAGCTTGATCTTGTTATTGTCCAGGAGGGACTTGAAGATGGCTGGAACATCTTCGTCCTTGAAAGAGTACTCTTTTTGAGGCCTCTGATCCGAAGTCTTTTGCTGTCTCCGGGGCTGCTGTTGCGATGTTTGATTGGCATCAACAGCCGCTGCAGGGGTTTTGCCCTTACCACGGAAGGCGAAGTTAGAATTCGGAGGATTAGTCGTCGATTGACCCCTCTCGGTCTTCTTCCTTCGGAGGAATCGCTCAGCTTGCTCCCCTCGGACCTTCAGGTCTTTCCAAGTGTTGGACGGTGCGACCCCCATAACTTCCAATATCTCAATAGATAGGTTGTTATGACATGTCTGGAGGATGAAGTCCTCCGTGATCGGATCTCGGCAGCTCATTGCCTTATTCCTGAAGCGTTTGACGAAGTCGTCAACTGTCTCGCCATCTTCTTGTTTCTCATCGAAAAGTGTCCTGATGGATACCTCGTCGTCGTCATCAAAGAAACTGCCGAGGAATAAGCTCTCTATATCGTCCCAGTTGTTAATACTTCCGGGCTTGAGGCGACGATACCAATCGAAGGCGGCTCCCCGAAGAGTGCCAACGAATGACCAAACCATCAAGGCTTCATTACCGGAGATCATGCCCAAGTGGGATTTAAAGTAGATCAGATGTTGTGTGGGCGAACCCTTCCCGTCAAATGGTGTGAAGTTAATCAAGTTGAACTTCGCCGGGTATGCTATTGAATCCCACTCCCTTGGATAAGGACATAGAATGCCGGTCCTTTTCACTTCTTGAGCAGACATCAGAGCGTTGATTTTGCTCTCCAGGTCCTTCATCTTCTTGTCTTCAGTCGTTTCTGCCTTCGAGTGATCTTGGGGAGAAGTGACGTGGTCCTCCTTCGCGTTATCATCTGCGGGGCCACCCCCATTGTTGTTGTTGACAGGAGGGATGTTCACGTTATCTCCTTCCCGCTCATTTTCATCTTGATTGCGTTGATTAGGCTCTGCTTGGTGAACCGTCAGCGCCACAATTTGTTGGTCGTGCATCTCTCTCATTCGTTGCATGGCCATCTCCATCTCGAACTTGAAGCTCTCCTTCTGCTTAGCCAGGGCTTCTTCAAGTATCTTAGTTACCTGTTCAGCGCTGATCATGAGCGATTCATGAGGTTGGCCTGCACTCGAAGTCGTGTCATCGGATGCAACAGCAGAGCAAGAATCCGAATCAGCATCTGATTCCTCTTCTTCTAAAGAGAGCCCCTTTTGTACCCTTCGGTAATTGTTCCGGCCCCTGGTTCCTGGTGGCAACCGCGTCATGCATCGGGATACCTCGGCAAGCTGATCTATGCTGAAGTATTGTGTTGATCCCCCTCTGTCGGTCATGTTAACCGACACTCTTGGATATTCGTCTTCTTGACGGACGAACTTCTTCTTGCGGAAATGCCTTGGTTCGGAAATTCTCTCGAACACCGAGACTCTCCGTGGGGTTTGAACACAGCAGCATTCAGATAGCACCGCCTTGATTATGTTGGCGCACGGGCAGCGAGACTTCATGTCCTGTACGTATCTATTTTGAGATTTTTCCATACCCCTAGCTCTATAGTACAACTCGTCAGTTTGATAACTGGAGCACCCTATAGAGTGTTGGTATGTGTTCCCTGGTATAACACCATCATCATCAGATGAGTGTGCTTCTCTTTGGGAATGCAAAGTTTTGTTAGCCTTTTCAAAAATGGCCCTTTCAATTTTACGCTTTTGTGAGTGTAGAAATTGAACGGGCTCTTGTACTTCGACTCGCAACCCAAGGCGGTCGGTAATAGGGGCTTTCCCTTTATTAATTTTCTTGGGGAGATTGGTTTGACCCCACTCCTGATTCGTAACTTGGGGACCTTTCAATGGTCCCAGTCGTTCCTTGATAGGTATTCTACCTCGGTTCTCCGGTAAGGGACCGAGGCGACCTTCCAAAGGAACCCTGGAGCTTGAAGGGTCCCCGTTTATACCTGGCCCTGTTGAAGGTGCCAGAACAGGAGAAACGACATCTGGTTTTGAAGGAGTTTGGGGGACGACTCCACCCATCTTTGTTGGAGGTGCTGGTCTTGATTTTGGCAACCACACCCATTTGTTTGTAGACGGCTTTTTAACCGCCCCTTCCTTCTGCATCTCCTCCGCCTTTTGTAGAAGGAGTCGAGCATGCGCGAGCAAGGCTCGACGCTTCTTGATTCGCTCCTCGAGAGTGGAGCGATTCCTTTTGACACGAACCCATTCGTTCGTTTCTGTTTTGGAGGAGAGGTGGATTGTTTGCCGTTGTTGTTCCCGGCGGTACCTGGATTTTAGATCCTCGTTGTAGTGGATCCCATCCGTTGATTCTGTAGCTTTGGCTAGTTGTTGGGCGAGGCATTGACGCCGTCTTTGGCGGGCCCTCTTTGATAGTGCAGGAGCATCCTCAACCATTGCCTTTGAGGCGGGAGGGAGAGCTTGAGTTGCAACCTCGACCACGCTGAACGACGAGGGGACGTAGCATGGTGCGGAGGTAGCAACAGCGACGGGATCTTGGGTCTTGGAGCTGGAGATCCCACAAGCCCTTCGGGGAGATGGAGTCTTCCCGCGCCTGCTTGGAGAGGCGGATCTGGAGGAGGAGGAGAGGTACTCTTCGAACTTCTGCTGATCGAACTCGTATTCGATCTCTTCATTCACCCGGATCTTGAAGGCCGGTTGCGTCACGACGATCTCGGCGGCGAGATCGTTGGCCCCCACTGTGGTCGCCAGCTTGTTTTTGGGAAAAGTTGCTGTTTTCATTGCTTTGAGATCTGTTACAACTTCAAACGTTACAACAAATATCAAATAAAGATTCGATCTTTTTATAAGATCTACTCGTGCAACAAAACAAAGATTACAACTTTAACGAAAATAAACACGAGATCCCGTTTTGGTGCGGTCTTGCTTGCGTGGGTCTTTAGCCTGTGACGGGGATGTTGATATCCGTGGACCACCGGTTGATCAGATCCTTTCCGAAAAAATCCGGCAGAGTTTCGTCTATCCGCGAAGGGATATAGAAATAGAACTTCGTCGATTCGCGTGAGATCTAGAAGTTTGGAAGCGTATGTCTCGGCTAAAACGAGACACTAGCTCTTCTTAGTATCACCGCTGATGGGCAACACTAAGGAAAAGAGAGGGGTGATGAAGGGCTGATGAAGAACTCTTACTCCTCACTCCAGCAGGGCTTCGCCGCTTCAAAATTCAGACCTTGCTCTCCAAGCCAAGAGCAATTCCAAGCAAAAGATTAGGGGCCAAGAGAATGAGGGCCTAGGAGCCCTATTTATAGGAAACAAGAGAGGGGGGGGGGGACGAAAAAGGAGGACACCCCCTTGGGGTGTCTCGGCTTGGCCGAGACACCCTTGGGGTGTCTTGGTTTTGCCAAGACACCCCTCGGGTGTTTCGAGCTCGCCGAGGTACCCCGGGTGTCCCGGTTCAGTCCGAGATCGTCCGCCGTTGTCCCGCCGTTGACTTTTCGTCCCAACTCGGATTTGCGTGATTCCGAATACGTTGGAATTCTGACGAAGAGCTCTGTCGATCCCGTTGGTTGGATTATCAGTGGGACGAATGGGATCTGAAGGGTGTTGCTTCTTTTGTAGCGATCGCGGGGTTCCCGGTCAATCGGTATCCCCGTTATTCCAAAACTCTATCGGCTCACGTGGCTCGTCGATTCACTTCAGGCATTTACCGACGTCAGTTGAGCTCTTGTGAACTGGGTAGTGATGTTCATCATCATTTGTTTAACACTGAGCTGTTCGCGGGGACCTATCGGCAATTTTCGATGCCTACAAACACTCGTCGTCGGACGAGGAGACATAGCCTAAAGCTCTTCTATGGCCATAATAATTATCGGATTTTCCTTTTGGTACATAGGCCATACGAGGTGGAACTCGCGGACCATGACCAAAACAAAGACCCTCTCCGAGTGCGAAGTCGTATCCATACCGCTCCATGAGATTACGCGCTTTCGTGTCATATCTAAATAGATGAGGGGTAGGTTTATCATCATCGTCATCTTCTTCCAAGAAGTGGTCTGGTATCGAAGATTCCTTCCATTTACCGTAAACAACTTCCTTCTCACCCCCTGCCCTTACGGGAATGATGAGTGTTGTTCCTAACGGATCCTGAACATGATTCTTCATCATGAAAGATGATCAAAACGGTACATACAAGTTAGGGTCGTCATATAACTCTTTCATAATATTATGAAGACACAACGAGTACTCTAAATCATCATTCATTGCTACTTCTTTGGCAAGTTACCAATTACAACTACTTCCAATGATTCTTCATCGTCAAGATTGATTATAATGGGTACAATGTTATTAAGTACAAAACCACCATCGTAATTGAACCCAGCTTTGATATCAACCTCTTCCCTACTGTTCGTACCTTGGGCTGATGGTTTAGTATCGGATTCGGCATCGTAGAGAAGAAAGTCGGTAAAATAATTTTCCAACTCCTTAAACGGTTGCTTATCCTCGACCACCGTCTTGACTTGATTATTGGTGTCCATATATTTGAGGTGTTGATGGAGGGTAGAAGGGACTATAACATTATCGTGGATCCATGGTTAACCCAACAGTAAGTTATAGGAAGTTTCTGCGTCAATCACATAACATGTAACTTCCGACTTCAAATCCCCAATCTGGCACTTTACTCAAATTTTACCCAACGGTCTTGACCCACTAGTGTTGAATCTGTAGATTGTAGTGCCTGTGAAGGTCAGCTTACTGGCCGGTATTCTAAGACTATACATCAGTCGAAGGGGCATGATACTAATAGCAAAACCCGGATCGACTTGGATCCGGTTGACAACGCTGGAGCCAATGTGCCCAGTGAAATACAAGGTCCAATCATGCTTTGAATTCTTTGTTTGCATGTCCTCTTTGGTGAAGGAAATGCAGGGAAAGTGGTGTACCGTGAGGTTACAATGTTGGACTGGCGGCTCTAGTTCTTCGGGAGATGGCTTGATCTGAGTCAAGAAAACTTTAGAATTGGCCAAAGCTTCTTGGAGTGCTTCGCTTGTGTCTTTCGAAAGACGCATCAGCTCATATAAGGTTAATCTGGCTGGTATATTAGCTAATTGTGTCATAATGTCAAAACGATGCGGAGTACTTGAGCTCCCCGGTTTATCTCTTCCAATCGGTTGATTGAATCGAGACTGCTTTGGGTTCTGAACCTCTTGGTATAAGGGCTCTTTCCCCTTTTGTTGAGTCTTCTCCGCAACTACTGGTACTAGGGGAGTTGTGACCACTCTCATTTCTGCTAATATCTTGGAGGGAATGGTTTTGGTTACTCCCTGCTTAGTTAACTGCTCGGAGGCATTCGGATATTTGAAAAGATATTCATTTTCACTCAGGGTTACAAAGGCCGGTTCTCCATTGGTTACAAAGACCTCTTGTTCATCTTCAGAGAGCGGAAAGCAAGGATTCTTTCGTCATCTTCTCCTGGAATGGCAGAGGCTCCGTAACAGGACTTTCCTTTACCTCTTGATTTCTTCTTGGATGACGATCCAACCCACTATTCATCTTCAATCAGATCGGGATGAACCCAGAGAATCTCACCATTTGGGGTCGTGTGTAGCATAAAGTCCTTTCTGATGTTGTTTGTGAGGATCGTCATTGATGGTCTTCACCGCCACATTCATTATGGGCTTGGGCTGAAACCAATTCAAAGGAACGGATCCGAAGCTGATTGATACCATATTCACACCCACTTTCTTCTCCTTAGACTGTTTCATAGTAATGACCCCAACATCGATCAAAGCTTGGATTTTGTCCTTGAGGGCGTAATAAGACTTGATAGGGTGGTGAATCGCTCTGTGGAACGCGTAGTACTTTGGGTCATTAACCCTTTTAGCATCCTCCTGATCTTGGATCGGAGGCAATTTAATCTTGTTATTCTCTATGAGGTATTTGAAAATACTGGGGACTTTGTCTTCTTTAAAAGAGTAATCCTTTGGGAATTTCGGTTCCGAAGCTTTCTGCTTTTGAGGCTGACGTTGCCACTGCGACTGCTGAGACGCCTTTGGCTGTTACTATTGTGGTTGCGCTTGTAGCTCGAACGTTTGGTTTGCGTCGACTACGTTTGCTTGTGCTTTTCCCTTACCCCGAGGGACAAAATTCTGCTATGGAGTATTTGTCATTGTTTGACCCCTTTCGGCCTTCTTCCTCTTGAGAAAACGTTCGGCTCGTTATCCTCGCACCTTCAAATCCTTCCAGGTCTTGGATGGCACCATTCCCATGACTTTGAGGATATCCAACGAAAGATTATTATGATAAGTTTCAAGGATAAAGTCTTCGCTGATCGGATCCTGACAGTTCATTGCTTTGTTCCGGAATCGTTTGACGAGGTTCTCAACTAATTCTCCATCCTTTTGTTTCTCATCAAACAACGTTCTGATTGAAACCTCGGTGTCATCATCGAAGAAATTTGTGAGAAACATATCCTCCATGTCATCCTAATTGCTAATACTCCCTGGTTTGAGGCGGTGATACCAATCGAAGGTTGCTCCACGATGAGTGCCGACGAATAACCGTACCATTAGAGGTTCATTCTCGAAGATTATTCCCAAGTAAGACTTGAAGTATATTAAATGCTGAGTGGGAGAAACCTTCCCATCAAATAGCATGAAGTTAATCAAATTAAACTTTGCCGGATACGGGATTGATTCCCACTCTCTCGTGTACGGGCAAGGTATTCCGGACTTCTTTATTTCTAGAGCACTCATCAACGCATTGATTTTGCTCTCCAAGTCCCTCATCTTCTTATCCTCGCTCGTATCTTTCTTCGAGCGATTTCGGGAAGAAGTGACGTGGTCCTCTTTCGTATTCTTATCATTCGAGGGGCCACCCCCAGTATTATTATCGATAGGAGGGGGATCCATGTTGGTATTCTCTTCCCCTTCCTGATCACTATCAATTTGGTTGGTTATTACGACGGCTGGACTCTCCCTGCTGATTTGTTAGTGCAGCAATTTGTTGGTCATGCATTTCCCTCATCAGCTGCATAGCCATCTCCCTTTCAAATTTAAAATTCTCTTTCTGCTTGGTTAAGGCGTCCTCGAGAATTTTAGTCATCTGCTCTGTGCTGATCATGAGTGACTCATAGGATTGCCCCGTGCTAGATGCTGTATCATCAGAGGCTATTGCTGAGTAGGCATCTGAGCAAGCATCTGATGTTTCGTCATATGAGGGTAGTCCTTTTTGCATTCTCTGATCTGATAATCCCTTCATCTACTGGTTCCCGATCGTAATCGAGTTATTTGTTGGGATACTCCTGAAAACTGGTCAGGACTAAAGAGTCGTGTTGATTTCCCTTTACTAGTCATCTTAACAGATACTTCTGGATATTAGTCATCTTGAGTGGCTGATTTCTTTCTATGGAAATGCCTTGGTTTGGATTCTGACATTCCGATGGAGATTCTTTCAAACACTGAAACTCTCTCCGGGACGGCCTTGGAGTAGCAACATTCTGACAACACCACTTTGATAATTTTGGAACATGGACAATAGGAGTTCGGTTCTCAATTATTCCTTCTCCGTGACTTGTTCATACCTCGGGCCCGATAGTACAACTCATCGGTCTAATGATCGGAGCAACCCATCGTGTGTTGGCATGACTCCCTAGGTGTAACGTCCTCGTCCGACGAGTACGTTTCTTCTGGGAATTTAATGCTTTGTTAGCATCTTCAAGAGTCACATGTCTGAGGCTATGTTTTCACGAACGTCGACCTTCAACAGACTCCTGGACTTTGACACGCAATCCAATGCTGTCAGTTATAGGACTTTTCCCTTCCTGTGTTCTCCTCTACTGCTTAGAAGGACGACCACGACCTCCAGCCTAAAAAACAACTCAAGATTTGTTCGATGGGCCTAAGCGCTCTTTGACTGGAGTTTTACCTCGATCATCGTGTGAAGGGCCAAGGCGATCTGTGATCGTTATCTTAAAATGAGACAAATCCACACTGTCGCGGATCTCCACCGGAGGTGATGAACTCGATGGAATCGAAGAAACTTGTGCAGAACATCTTCTGTCTTGACCCTAGCGTGGGTCAGACTTGAGTGACCCACGGGCTGGAGGGTCGGATCTGAGTGACCTGCGGGCTGGAGGGTCAGATCTGAGTGACCCGCGGGCTAGAGGGTCGGATCTGAGTGACCCGTGGGTTGGAGGGTCGGATCTGGGTGACCCGCGGGCTGGAGAATCAAATCTGAGTGTCTCACGGGCTGGAGGGTCAGATCTATGTGACCCGTGTTTTTTGATCTTTTCGGCCACCGTCTTGGACTTTGGCCTCCATACTTTGTGCAGTTTTTATGGCTTCATTTCTATTTCTTCATTCTGTAATTTTCTAGCCTCTTGCATAAGAATTCTTGCATGTGCAAGCAATGAGCAACATTTCTGGATCCGCTCTTGGAGAGTCGATCGGGTCCTTTTGACGTGGACCCATTCGTTCTTCGCTGGTTTGAAGGAGGAGGGGTTGTCCACTCGCTGTTGTGGTGGTTGGCGCCTAATGGACTTCAGATTCGCTTCGTAGCGGATTCCATCAACTAGCTCCAAGGCTTTGGCCAGTTGGCATGCGAGGCATTAGCATCGCCTCTGACGTGCTCTCTTTGATAGAGCGGGCACATCATCAACAGTCAACCCCTTGCTCAAGGGGTTTAGATCCATGATTTCAGCCTCGTCGGATGCCGGCGGAGCGTCACGAGCCACAAGTGCAACGTTGGCGGGAAGATCTTCTTCTTGGGATTCTGAAGCTGAATTCCAACGAGTCTTTTTGAAGTAAGCCTTCCTGCACCAGCGAGGAGAGGCTGATCTGGAGGAGGAGGATAAGTATTCCTCGTACTTCTACTGGTCAAACTCATATTCGACCTCTATTTCAACCAGGATAAGGATCCGAGGTTGCGACACGTCAGCCTTCATAGAAAGGCTGTCGCCTCCCACTGTGGTCGCCAGCGTGTTTGGGTGGAAAATTAATTGTTTTGATGAGTCCAGTACAACTTTGAACGCTTACAATAAACTCAAAAAGTAGCCTTTTTATAAGACTTTAAATCAAAAATTATAATTTTTTCTCAAACTACACACAATAGATGTTTATCGCCTATTGCTTGTGTGGGATCATTGACGGTGCCGGGGTTTATCTGTGGACCGCCTACGGATCAGATCCGGTGAGCAGAAGATGGATAATCAATGCTTTTACTTCATGAAGGAAGTAATCGCAACAACGGCGAACTTGACCAAGCAAGATCACAGCTCTTCTCGAGATTTAAGACCAAGCTTAAATCCGGAGGAATAGGAGGTGAAACAAGTTCCGGATCTCTCGAACTCTCGCTTTGATTATGGAGAAAACTTCGCTAAGATCTCTCTAAAATTCGTGCTCCACTCCTCAATCAGCAGAACTTCATCCTCTTGATTTCCAGATCCGTAAAATGGAGGCTTTAGGCTCATATTTATAGGCCTCGGATGCGGGTCTTTGGATGAGAATGATAAATTCCTCTTTATCTTTAGTTAATAACTATATAAGCATAGTATAGTTGAGACACTCAGGAACAAACAAATACTGAAAGAATCCGTGAAAACCGAAACAAAACTAATCTTGGATCGGAACTGGCCGAGTCGCCACTTGGTGGCTCGGCCATGGCTGAGCCATCAAATGGTGGCTCGGCCTGGCCGAGCCACTAGCCTGGCCGGGTTGTTTTGACGCGACTCGGCCGCCAGGGGCTTTCTTGGTTTTCTAGGGTTTGACTTGTTCTGTCGTTTATGTGTATTTTAACGTTTCACTGACTGATACGCTTCCTCGATTCGCTTCATGTGGATCACTTGACGGTGGTCGACGAACGTGCAGGTCACTTGGCTTGCCGTTCCGATGGCCGACGAATGCGTGGGTTACTTGGAACTGGCTAATGAGTGTGCGAGCAAATTGGAAATAGCCGATGAGCTCACGGGACACTTGGTTCGTTATTCCGGTGGTTGTTGAGCGTACAGGCCACTTTGTGGTGGTCGATGAGTATGCGGGCCGCTCGGGTAAATCTTCTCAACTTGGATGAAGAAATTTATTGGCTCCCCTTCGTCTCGAGCTGTATACGGGAACCTACAGGCATTTTTGGATGCCTACATGCCACTCGTACCACCGACACCTGTAGCAGTACCTGTGGCAACGTCGACAATAGTGTTAACGAGAGCCCTCCCAACAAGGTAGGAGTGGCCGAGAGACCCTTCTAGAGTTGACTCCCATTCAAATCGGTCTGACAGGAGGGACCGATGGAGGGACCCAGTGCCGAGGCCCACTCTCACTATCTTCAACACCTCCCTTGTAGAAGATCTCACCATGATCGAAAAGGAGGGGCACCTTAATGATCCCGCTCCCAAAATGTAGTCGGATCACTGAGCTAAGGTATTTGATAGTATTTCCGCTACCATAAAGATCATGGCCACCTCACTAATGATTGTCGTATCCTAAGAGAGACATCAAGGATCTAATCCAGAGAGGATACCTAAAGAAGCTCTACTCTCAGAGAGACTAGAGAGGAGCTACCCCAGCCAAGGCAGATAGGAGATCCCACTCATGGTCACCTTGTCCTCGACCATGCCAGGATAGCCGACCCCTAGAGCCTAGCCATAAGGGGTCATCAACATGTTCAGTGGTGGTCCCACCGCCGAAGGTTCATCCAATAATGTCCGGAAGAAGTATGTTAAGAGGACGTCGTGGGTTAACCAGTGTGATAAGAGTTCGAGAGTGAAGGAGCCCATATCTTTTGGAGACGCCGACCTAAAGGGCATCGAGATGCCTTATGACAACGCCATTGTCATAACAGTTGGGATTGACGACTTCCAAAAGAAGAGGATTATGGTCGACACGGGAAGCTCGATGGACATCCTGTATATCGACGCTTTCAACCAGATGGGCATTAATAAATCTTAGCTACTCTCTTGTAGAGGCCCCCTTATTGGATTTACTGGCCATTCTCTCTTGCAGGAAGGGATGATCACTCTCCTCTTAACGGTCGGAGAGTACCTCGAGCAATCCACCATCCAAGTCTAATTCTTGGTATTGAATCTTAAGTCGGTCCATAATGTCTTCTTATGTCGAACCACCCTCCACCTTTGGCAGGCCATCCCTTCAACCTACCACCACATGATTAAATTCCCTACTCCTAACAGAGTTAGGGTTGTCGGGAGCAACCAACGAGAGGCCAGGTCTTATTACCTGCTCTCGACTAAGGGTAAGGTGTGCGAAAGGCCTTGCCTATTAAGAAAACTTGCCTCTAATTGGAGAAAGCAACGGAGCTGCAGAGAACAATATCGGTGGAAGAGCTCTAGAAGATAGTAATCGACCAGGAAGGACAGAAGATAGTCAAGATTGGATCCAGCCTAGTGGAGCCCTTTTGAGGAGCGTTGACGGAATTCTTGCAGGAAGATGCTGATGTGTTCACCTGGGGGCTTGAAGATATGTCAGGGATTCCCCCTGAGATGATAATCCATGAGCTGGCTATCAGCAGGTAGCCTGTACAATAGAAGAAGAGACATCTAGGCCCTGAACGACAAAAGTGGCCACCGATAAAGTCGAACGGCTCCTGAGAGCTGGTTTCATTCAAGAAGTTTAATATTCGGAATGGTTGGCCAATGTGGTGTTGGTAAAGAAGGCGTTGAACAAATGATGGATATGTGTGTACTTCACCAACCTCAACAAAGTTTTCCCTAAGGATAGCTATCCCCTGCCTTGAATCGATCAGCTGGTTGGTGAGAGTGTAAGGCAAGAGCTGCTTAGCTTCATCGACGCCTGCTCCAGCTACAACCAAATTTTCATGGTGGAACAAGACAAGGAGAAGACCTCCTTTATCATTGACAAAAGGACATATTGCTACAAGATGATGTCGTTTGGACTGAAGAATGTTGTGGCCACTTACTAGAGACTTGTCAACAAGGTCTTCAAGCACCAGATCAGCCACAATTTGGAAGCTTATGTGGACGACCTACTGCTAAAGTCAAAACATGCATCAGCCCATATATAAGATCTGGACAAGACCTTCTCCACCCCTTAACGCTACCGTATGAAGCTCAATCCACCAAGTGTGCCTTTAGGGGTGCAATCGGAAAAGTTTCTAGGGTTCATGATTACATAGAGAGACATAGAGATCAACCCCAAAAAGATAGTCATCATAAAGCGACTACCCAAACCATGTACCTTGAAGGATGTTGAGAAGCTGAACGAGAAGATAGCGGTGCTTGATCGATTCCTCTCCAAATCTACTAAGAGGAGCCTCCCATTCTTCAAAACCTTAAGGGGTAGCAAAAATGTGAAGAAGAACATGATTTGAACGGCTGAATGCAGTGTAGCTTTTAAGGATCTCAAGGCCTACTTGAGTACCAAACCATTACTAAGCCAGCCCATAGGGGGAGAGACTTTGGACCTATATATGGTTGTCTCCTGCGTAGCTGTCAGCTCCATCCTTGCTCGAGAAGAAGAGAATGTCCAGAAGCTCGTGTACTAAGTGAGCCAAATTCTGAAAGCGGGTGAGCTCAACTACCCCCTCATAGAAAAGGCTGCTTTCATCCTCATCACCACCACGAGGAGACTCCACCCTTACTTCCGGCCCATACCGTAATCATGCGGACAAGTCTACCTCTAAAGAAAGTACTGGGTAGCCCCATAACCTCCAAAAGAATGGTCACATAGGTAGTCAAACTCAATGAATATGATGTGTAGTTCGGGCCCAAGATGATGATCAAAGCCTAAGCATTGGCCAACTTTCTGATCAAGTTGCCCTCGTCAACTGACGAGCCAACACCCCCTCACCGTTGACTCACCAAGAACCCCTAATGCCCCAGCGGTCCGAGCACCTAGCCCATAGATCCGTCACACTCCGAAATATGGTTCACCTGAGTTTGCTTCATGGTGGTTGTTAAAAGTGGACAGGTCCTCCGGAGAAGACGACAATGGAGCGGAAGTGGTCTTGCGCAACCCTGACGGGTTAATGCACGAGAACTTTATTTCTTTTAATTTCTCAATCTCAAATAATGAAGCTGAATATGAGGCTCTTCTTTCTAGCCTTCAAGCAACACAAACGATAAAGGCAGAATGCCTCTACATATTGGTAAACTCAGAGTTGGTTGTACATCAAGTGAACGAGCAATATGCGTCTAAAGACTTAAGGATGGCCTTGTACCTCAAAGTGGTTAAGAAGCCATTGGCTGGCTTTATAGACTTCAAGGTGGCCCAAGTCTGCCATGCTCTCAGTGACCATACGGATGCCCTAAGCTCGTCTCAACAAGCTCAAGAAATAGCTCGTGGCCTATTTATACTGACACCATCAAGTGACCCAGCATTTCCAAGTCGTCAAAGACTTTCAAGCAGACGGAAACACCTGTGATGCCTTATTAGCTGGATCGCATTACCCTCTACTTGACACAGGGCACCTTGCCTGGAGATCCCACCAAAGCCAAGCCTTTAGTTAGCTCACAAAAGATGAGCCTGACGGATACCCCCTCCAAAGTGTTTTAGTCTCGTTTCTTTATAGATGAGCCTGAAATACTTTGGATATGATCGGTCCAACCTTCAGTCGGTGTAAAGGACCTTTAGTTAGCTTCGATTCTTAACACCTTCGATTTTTAGTCTGTTCGATATTTTGATGAATAACTGAGACTGCTCCGGCGCTACGTTTATCGTCTGGCCGGCATCAAAGACTCAAATCGAAACTAGTGAGTTGGTTTTCGCTCGTATCATCGAGTTGATTTTGAACTGACCCTCTCCATCATAATATATATTAATTTGCGTTGACTTTCATCGTAATGCGTTGACTAGCATTGACCTAGGGTTACGCATTGACCAGTGTTAACCTAGGGTTTCGGATCGCCCGTCGTTGACTTTTCAATGTAACGTATTGACTGGCGTTGACCTAGGGTTACGCGTTGATCGGTGTTAACCTAGGGTTTCGGATCACCCGGCATTGACTTTTTAATGCAACGCGTTAACTGGCGTTGACCTAGGGTTACACGTTGACCGGCGTTAACCTAGGGTTTCGGATCATTCATCGTTGACTTTTCAATATAACGCATTAACTGGCGTTGACCTAGGGTTACGCATTGATCGGCGTTAACCTAGGACTTCGGATCGCCCGACGTTGACTTTTCAATATAACACATTGACTGGCGTTGACCTAGGGTTACGCGTTGACCGGCGTTAACCTAGGGTTTCGGATCGCCCGTCGTTGACTTTTTAATGTAACGCATTAACAGGCGTTGACCTAGGGTTACGCGTTGACTGGCGTTAACCTAGGACTTCGGATCGCCCGGCGTTGACTTTTCAATACAACACGTTGATTGCCGTTGACCTAGGGTTACGCGTTGAACGGCGTTGACCGGCATTAACCTAGGGTTTCGGATTGCCCAACGTTGACTTTTCAATGCAACGCGTTGACTGGCGTTGACATAGGGTTACGCGTTGACCGGTGTTAACCTAGGGTTTCGGATCGTCGGCCTTGTCTTTTTATTATAACGCGTTGACCGGCGTTAACCTAGGGTTTCGGATCGCTCGGCGTTGACTTTTTAATGCAATCACCGGCGAAATTAGGCGAAATAGAATCACGAAAAATACCTGGGGGCTCGACCTGGGCCAAGACACCCTTGGGTGTCTCGGCCCATTGGCCGAGACACTCCCCCCCTTTTTTTTGATTTTTACTTTCATTTCCCTCTTAAACTCCCACATTTCAAATAGAGTCCTTTCCCCCCCTCAACTTCTTTTTCCTCCTATTCAAACTCCATTGTTTCTTCTCTTTAAGAACTCCTAACCCACCAAAATTTTTGCCTTTAAAAAAACTCAACTTCTCAAAGCAATTTTGGATTTTCTCTCCTCCTTGGTCAAAGTTCTTCTCCTCTCAAGGCTAGGGTTCATCCATCTTCAAGCTCAAGACTTGATTTGGGTAAGCTTCCTCTCAAGAACTCTTTCTTTTCTTGCATTCTTAGTTAAGAATCTATAGGTTTTACAAGAAACATTGAGACTTTATTTTTGTAATGATGATATTCTATGAATTTTTATGCAAAGGTCATATATTTTTACCCTCATGAGGTCGGTTTTGTGAAAAAGATTGAATCTTGAATGTGGGTTTTGAAGATAGCCGAAATTTGGGGTGTTTTTGTGCAAAAGTAGGGCTAAAATTTTGAGGGGCTTTTTTGCAAAAGATGACTAAAATTTTAAGGGGTTTTTGTGCAAAAGTGGATTGAAATTTCATGCCCATTTGGCTAAAATTTTGATGGGCGCTTTATGCAAAAAGACCAACATTGTTGAGGGGTTTATTTGCAAAAAGGCAACCGAACATTGTAGAGGGGCTTATTTGCAAAAGGGCTAAAAATTTTAGGGTTGAGATTTGTAGAATTTAGACTACATGTCCATGACCAAAAGTTTGAGAGATGTATGTACAAATTGGATCGAAATTTGTCGAAGGGTTTATTTGCAAAATTGGCTGAAACTTGTAGAGGGGTTTATTTGCAAAATTATCTAAAATTGTGAGATATTGAGGACAATGGTTTTCTTTCCTCGATCATGGCCAAATTCGAATGTGTTCGTGGCTAAAATTTAACCTTGAACATGAGTGGTATTTTGGGTATTTCACCCAAAAGTTGATCATGAAGGTTTTAAATGCAATTTGAACCCATTGTTTGCATGCATAAAACCCATAGGTTTAATTAGACTTTAACTATAAAATTCTATTTTGTTTATAAGATTTTAGTCAAAGTTCATAATTTCCCTTTTAATTTTCGAGTTCTTGGATTTATGATTGTACCTGATCCGTTGACTTTCGTTGCAAGTTAACCATCTCTCCATGCCGATCACGATTTCATAGGAGTCGCTCATCTTCTCAGCATAGTGAGAGGGAGGCTCCTGTAGCGTCCTCTTACGGGGGTGAGCTTTTATGCTTTCTGTATCCTCGTTTGACCCCTTCGCGGGTCGTTCGGGAAGAACCGACGTCCTCCTTCGCGGGGATCGAGGTTTCGGGATGACTTGTGGTTCTATCATGCCCTCGTTTGGCCCCTTCGCGGGTTATTCGGGAAGAACCAACATTCTCCTTCGCGGGGATCGAGGTTTTAAAAGACGTGTTTTGCTTGGCTGATTCACGTCTTCCGGCATATTGGGGCGATTTCGTGTTGTATTACACTGCGTCGGTCGGGGTATATTACCGCGTTGTTTACGTGATGATGCATACCGTTCCTCATGTGCAGGACACTCAAAATCGTCTTTTCAATTATTCCATGAGAGACTCTCTCTCGATAGCCTGTAAGATGAGTTCAATCCCTAAATAATTTATAAATAATTTTCTGATTCGATGTTTGTTTTGTCGCAGTTGAATTCCCCATAGACAGCCTTCCTCCCCATGCTACTAGCGGTTGTAGTAGAGAGAGTTTTGCTTCTATTATCGATAGGTAGGCGATCGGTCCGACCCCTCAGTTTGGTGAGAGTCGTTCCGAGGAGTTCCGTCACTTGATACGAGATGGGGGCCGTCGTACACGGCGCCAACTGATTGCTGATGCCTGTTGGTCTTCTTGTTTTGATGATGTTTAACAAATAATTTACTTATAATATTGTTTGTCTAATGTTTGTGTAATGATCGTAAATTTTTAATACTGGTTTAAATAATTTTTCTGGTATTTAAATATTAAATTATTA
>BQKN01022312.1:722-13939 GCA_022839385.1 Asparagus kiusianus
AAACCGTCTAGGTTGCTTCGAATTCCGTCTAGGTTGATCAACCTAGACGGAAATCCGTCTAGAAAAACATGTCTAGGATATTTCCGTCTAGGTTGCTCAAACTAGACGGAAAGCAACCTAGACGGATAGTGAAATTCCGTCTAGGTTGCTCCTTTTCCCGTAAAAAAATTCTTTTAAAACATTGATTCCATGTACATTACATTCACGATATATACACAGAAATACATGATTTCTGTATATTTAATATACACATCCAATCCAGTATAATCAATATTCATATTCAATACACACACCCGACAATCCAATCCAAATTACACATCCAACAATCCAGTCCAATATACACATTCAACAATCTATGCCAATATCCATTAATTTCAGTAAAAACTTATGTTATCTGAATATTTACAACATATACACTAGCAATACTAAAGCGATACATAAATTGTTTAAGTGAACGTTACTACAAAATAAATATATAAATCCCCAACATGTTAATGAGAAATCATACTATATAATACAAAACCATTGAAAACCAGATTTCTTAAAACTCACATCAAGTGCTAACTTAAGATCAGTATCATGATAACCAATCTCTTTCAGAAGCTCTCTCATATGTAGAAAAGGGCTAGCTAGAGATCTTAGTTATCCACAAAGCGGCAACCATCTCTGATCCACACTGCAAATGCAAACCAATAAACTAATATCAAAATAAAACTTAATATAAAAAACAAACATCAGAAATTGTTCACTAATATCCTTCACCTTTTGATGTGCAAGTCCTGTTCCCATACCAACTATTGTAACAAATGATGAACTGAATTGTCTAGATTAACTCGCTTTTCCAATGTGACGGCATATAAGATCATATATAATATATGCTACTGTCACTGCTAAAGTTTTCATCTATAAAATCTTACACAGGAAAGTTAATGAAAATTTGAAACAAATATAAGGAGAGGAAAAACATACATGATACTAATACCTGCCATGGTGAAGATTTTGATGCTAAAGGACGTACAAGACATCTCCTATGGATTTTGATATCTTAATGATTGAAAAATATTTATACAATGTCTCCTATGGATTTTGATATCTCATGTATTGTACACTACAAATAAGACATTATTTTATTGATAATCATCTATAAAAATGTATCACAGGTAGTTTTATCATATGCCTATATTAGACATAAAACCCAGCATGGTTTTGTTCTTGTTTGCTTGTTTACATGGCTATGTTTCAAGTAAATTGCCAGGTCCAAGTTATTGCATCCTTTTCAATAAATTAATTGTTAACATGGATGAAAAAGCAAGTCCGAATCATCAAAAATAGACACGCTAGTGCTACCCTGCAGTTTGATTGAGATCAAATTATTGCTTTTTCGGAAATAACCAATAAAAACAGATGTAAGTGATTTGTGGTAAATATTTGAACTAATGACAAAGCTATACTGTTGTGCCAAAAGCTGTGGCGAGGAACCAAAACAAGCGCCGATCAAAGAAGGCCAAAAACAACCAAATATCAATGCACAAACCCAAACACCAATTTTAACGTGGTTCGGCAAGTCGCCTACGTCCACGGGGCAAGGGGGGATAGGGTTTTCACTAATAGAGAAAGAGTACAAACTGAGATTACAAATCACTCGAAGGAACAAACTAATCTCACCAACAAAACTCTTAATCTCTCCAAATAAAACCCTAAACAAAAATAGCTCAAAAAATACCTCTTTTTGTGCTCCAAATAGCCCCCAATCAATGCTTAATCAAAGCCTAAACCAAGCCTAGGAAACCCTAAAAACGTGTCTCTATTTATAGCAAAACACAATCCCAAACTGATTGGGATTCTAAAAACGAGTCTGCCACGCCCTGCACCGTGGGTGTGGCAGAGGGTGTGGTGCAGGACAGATTCTGCCACACCCTGCACCGTGGGTGTGGCAGAGGGTGTGGTGCAGGACAGATTCTACCACACCCATGGCAGACACCACACCAGGGTGTGGTGGAGTCTATTTTGGGTTATTCTTCACGTTTTTTTCATAATTCTTTCGCCGTTTTCACAATTCTCCACCTCGGCGAAGTGTTCCCAACACTGAGCCGACACCAACCAAAACAAATGCCTCACTTGTTGCATCCAGTACGCCACGGCAACAGACTCATGACAACGTACTCCATCCACACAAGTCGAGACCCAAACGGGAGTGCGAACACTCACCCAAACATCGGTATCTACTCACCAAATCGGCTGCATCAAAACTGACTGCCTACGTATCCTCTTGCCCAAAGAATCAAGCCTTCACGTAGTTCATCCAAACGGCCTCCAAAGGCCCTCAAACAAATAGAAAAGTCTGCAACTCTTCCCCAATACCGCCAACGGATCTGTAACTAATAGCGGCCCCAAACTGATACAAATCAAACACCTCCATCTGAGGTGAACCAATGGCCGTATCCAAATCATGTCCACCAGCTGCAACCAAATCCAAAACCAATCCATCATCTGCATCCGAAATCAAATGATCTCCAACCTGTGTCACCTCAGCTGGAATCCCAAATGACGTAGTATGATCTGGAGTATGTGGAATAAGTTCCACCCAACGTGAAGTAACATCACCCTCCACCTGCTGTGATATCCAAACGACCTGATCAACACTCTCCACCCGCCGAGAGTCAAAAGTGACATACCTGCTCAGAACAAAATCAGAAGCTCCCAAACGATAATCAACTGAGCCTTCGAACCCCAAACGCGCAATCGGATCAAATCTCACATCCTCGATGTGACAAAATGCTGGGTATCCAAATATCCGACGCAACCCAAAATCTAAAGCAGCTCCACCAGATCCAATAACTCCTAATGCAGCAGTCGGCGACCTGTGACTAAGATGACCCAAATATGTCGAAGCTCCAGAACCAATGCTCGACAACCAACGCCGATCCTCCTCCAGAAAGGAACGACCCATCGAAACTGTCATCTCATCTCGTCGCCCCAAAGTCTCCACACCAATGAAGTGTCTCCTATTGCCGTGAGCTCGGCACAAACGCAAGAAAGGACCCCTACCAAATCTAGAACAACGAGTTACCTTTCTGCCAATACACTTCTTCTAATTGTTGTTGACTTCTAGGACTTTACACCAACGGGAACTAGTCGCGACCCAATAATGCCTAGAACAATCATCAACTGCGGAAACTAAGATACGATTACCTCCCAATGATGCCTCCTTGGAAGGCCCCCAAATGCCTGACTGAACACCTCCTAAAAGACCCCTCGCTCGATGGATAGGAGTGCCAAACTCCACCACGGTCTTGCTCATCCCAATGTGCTCACAGGACTTCAATCTGCAGGTCATAGCACTCCTCAACAACCAATGCACGGCATTACCAATCATATACCCCAGCACCAAACAATGCCACTGTAGGCGTATAAAATTGCCTATAGGTCTCTTAACATGGCTCGGCACGATGATTCGACAAATCAACGGACGTTCGAGCGATGAGGCGATGAGGCACGCAAGCAACGGAATACGTTCGCGTATGGAACCAAACCAACGGTTCGGAAAGTTGACGAGTCGTCCAACAACAAAACGGACTTGAACTCAAACACCGAGGCGGGAATACTGCCAAATAAAGACCTGGGCTATCAAATCAAAGTCTGGACAAATCAAACAAAGAACCGAAAGACGGAAAAACACCGGAAAACGACAAAACGGAACACACCCGGGGACTCGGCCTAAACCGAGCCAACCCGGGGTGGCTCGGTGGCCGAGCCACCCTGAGGTGGCCCGACTCCCCCCCCTCTCTCTTGTGCACAAATGCACAGTGAAGAGAGGCTATAAATAGGGGGGGTGGTTGTTCATTTCAAGGGACTTTTTTTCTGAAACTTCTGAAGAGCCGAAACTCTGCCGGATTGCGACCTCAACTCGGATTGTGAAGGCTTGAAGACTTGGATTTCCAGATCTACGTCATTCTACTCCGGATCTAAGCTTGGTTCTTAGATCCTGAGATTTGAGCGAGCGTTTCCTTGGTGAAACGATCCCTCCCGGCTATTATCTCCTTGGTGGGATAATACCCGTTATACCACGTAGATCTGTTCGGATCGAGATTGCGCGGTGGTCCACGGTAATCAACCCCGGCACAGACAAACAACCCACAAAAGCGAGGGACCGTAAAACAGGAAACTCGTGATTTGTTCAGAGAGAATTGTAATTTTTATTTCTTTATTTTGATTTTCATTGTAACCGGCTCTTATAAAAAGGCCGGATCTTTGTAAACGCATAAAGTTGTTATCAAAGTTGTAATGAAATCATCAATGAAGAAGAACACAATTTTCCAGGCGAACAATCTGGCGACCACAGTGGTTGGCAAATCATCGATCAAATTGCTAACAAAGCTAAGGATGGGTACTTGCCAGACTCTTCAGCTGAGGATTCTGACACAAGTTTGGGAGAAATGTTCAAAACCTTAATGTCGAATATGACTACAGCTGATCCATCTACAATGGAAGACGACGATCAAATGCCAACGTGGGAGGACCCATGGGTTCATCACCTAAACATGCAATATGGTGATAGGTTCGAACAGAGAGAGCCACCCACCGAAGACGAAGTAGTCCAAATCAATATGGGTGACGAAGCCAATCCAAAGCCCATATTCATCAGTGACAGTCTTCCCCCAGATGAAAAGGAAGAGTTAATTACCTTGATCAGAGAGTACATTGATGTCTTCGCCTGGAATTATGAAGACATGCCAGGACTCGACCCTAATGTGGCAATGCACCACCTCGACATCAAGCCGGATGCCAAACCTGTCAAGCAACAGCAAAGACGGTTTCGTCCGCAGATCATGGAAGCCATCGAGGCTGAGGTTAAGAAGTTGATCGACTCAGGATTCATTCGAGAGGAACAACATCCAGACTGGCTAGCCAACATCGTTCCCGTCATGAAGAAGAATGGCAAGATCAGGATTTGCATCGACTTCAGGAATTTGAATGAAGCATGTCCAAAAGATGATTTTCCTCTCCCCATCACGGATGTCATTATTGACAATACATGTGGATTCGAAAGAATGTCCTTCATGGATGGCTTTTCGGGGTATAATCAAATCAAGATGCACCCGGACGACGAGAAACACACAGCATTCAGAACGCCCCTCGGTGTCTTCTGCTACACGGTGATGTCGTTCGGTCTGAAGAATGCAGGTGCTACATACCAACGAGCGATGACTAAGATTTTCCAGAAACATCTCAGGAAAACGGTGGAATGCTACGTTGATGATTTAGTGGTAAAAAGCCGCGACAAAGAAGATCACGTAAAGGACTTGAGAATGATGTTTGATCTTATGCGGAGTCATCAATTGAAGATGAATCCCACAAAATCCTTCCTCGGAATGTCCAGCGGAAAATTCCTGGGATTCGTCGTCACCACTAAGGGTATACATATTGACCCAGACAAGGTAAAAGCGATAAATGAATTGCAACCCCCGAGGAATCTAAGAGAACTCAGAGGATTGCAAGGGCGTTTAGCTTACATCAGGCGGTTCATCTCGAATCTTTCCGGGAAATGTCAACCATTTTCTAAGCTAAACAAGAAGGGCGTATCGTTTATTTGGGACGATGCTTGCCAGAAGGCATTCGAAGATATCAAGGCATATCTGATGAATCCCCCTGTTCTGGTCGCACCAAAATCAGGTAAACCGTTCTTGATTTACATCAAGGCGATGAACCATTCGATAAGTGCTTTATTAGCACAAGACGATGATAATGGTCATGAACAGGCAGTCTATTATCTAAGTCGGACCTTGATAGGCGCCGAGTCTCGATACCCAATGATCGAGAAAGAATGTCTCGCATTGGTGTTTGTGGTACAGAAAATGCGACATTACTTAGTTGGCCAGACGATTTACGTCATCGCTAACGTTAATCCGGTACGGGTATTCATGACTCAACCAGGTTCGATGAACTGGCGGTTGGCAAAGTGGGCCCTCCTCTTGTCCCAGTATGTGTTTTCAGCAAAAGTTGATTCCATCATAGATTCCATTAATCTTCTTTCGATTACAGAAAAATTACAATGAAAATAAGAAAAATTACAACTCTTGAAGAAAATAACACAGAATTCGTTTATCGAACACTGTTTTGTGGGACTTTGCCTGTGCCGGGAGTGCTTTAGCTCGTGGACCACCGATTCGAAGATCGTAAGGTTGTTTTGATATCCTTCCTTCGTTTATCGAAGTATGGATTTGAAGCGAATATCCTATCGATGTAAGATATTCACTCTTCCAAAGATCAAGTCTGTGCTAGATCTCTAGGAATCACCAAATGATACTTGTCAAAGGGTGAAAATGATTTCTCTCTTCCTCAAAATCTCCAAAAGTTTAAGTCTCCTCTGCTCCAATCTGCTCTTTTTTTTTATTTCGTGTATAGGGGGGTATTTATAGGGGTAGAAGTGCACCACAGCGAATATGGGGCAAAAATAACTGCCCAAGCATTTACTCTTTGGCCGCTGCAGTCTACACTGCCGCGGCTATTGGCGCGGCAGTATAGGCTGCCGCGGCCGAAGAGGTAGTTACCAGCACGTTCCATCGTGCTTGAAACCGCTCTCCCACGATCTTTAACCACTTTTTTTACGTGGTTTAACGGCTTTTCCACGTCAGCACACGTTCTATTTCTGATATATCGCCACGTGGACTTCAGAAACCATCGTATAACTGCCTCGTAACCGTCACAACACTCCTCTAAAATAGCCGCGGCACCCTAGGTTGTAGCGCCCACGCCGCGACACTGTATGCTGTCGCGCCTTAGCCGCGGCGCTATGGGTTGCCGCGCCTTAGCCGCGGCACTCTATCCTGCCGCGCCTTAACCGCGGCACTCTGTCCTGCCGCGCCAGTAAGTGTTGTTTGATGACGTATAAATTGTTCTTCCATGTTGTTTTGATTGGTATTTGGATGTCTGTAAGTATTTTTTGATGCCTACAGATACCCCCTCCAAAGTATCTCAGACTCATCATTTCTTTAGAGAGGAGTCTGGGACACTTTGGATATGATGAGCTTTTTTCTGCAATTTCTCCAGTTCTTTGTTGAGGAAATTACGTAGAATGGTCTGTGAATAGCTTCAATCCTAGACTTCTCCATCTTCCAGTCTATTCAGCGCTTTGTAGAATAGCTAAGAATTCTCCGGTGCTGCATTTATCGCATGACCGTTGTCGAAGTCTTGAATCGAAGCTGGTATTTGGTCTCGTAGGTTCAACTTTTGTCATTGAATTGACATGTTCACTGAGAGTTCAACAGGTTATCCCCAAGAACATTCAGATCAATATTCTCCAGGAACTTCCTATTGGGTGTGGTAAACAGTTTAGACTCGTGTACCCATTGGAGTATTCAGGTGTGTATTCCAAATACAGAGGGAGATGTTTGTATCTAGATACCCAAAAGATCGTCGTGTACGCGCGACAGAATGGACCGTGACGTCAGCTGCCGCGGCAACATATACTGCCGCGCTCGAGCGCGACAATGTGGAGCGCCGCGTTCGAGCGCGACAGAGTCGAGTGTCGCGCAATGCTCGGCCAGTCAGTTTATAAGATCGCCATTGGGCCTTTTTTCGGGTCATTTTCCCCGCTTCTCTGAGTTCGAAACTTCTCCCAAAAAACTATAAAAGGATTTTCTGGCTTTTCCCTTTTCCACCTTTTCGTATCAGGGCTATTTTTGAGCGGATTTAGGGTTTTGAGATCTAGGGTTTTGAGATCTTTTTGATTCAGAGCTTTTTCTTCGATCAAAACTCGATCTTGTTCATCCCCAGGTAAAACCGCACCCATATATTGTGTTTTAAGGTTTGACTTCGTTCTTTTGTTTAGGATCTCACAAAAAAACCTAATTTATCCTTGCTTTCAGACTGTTTTCACCATGTCACCCAAGAAAACCCGTAGTTCGAAGGGGAAATCGACGGCACCAGCACCTGAGGAGGTTGAGACTGCCGTTCCTTCCTTTGGGGGTGAGTTTCTTCAGCTTCCTTTCATCTGAAATTATTGATTTTATGCATACCGCCTCGTTTGGCTCCATTGAGAGGCATTCGGGAAGAGTTGACATCCTCCATCGAGAGGATTGACGCTTTAAAATACATATCTTGTTAAATCAAGACATGTACTATGGCCAAAATACCAATCTGGCTCAAACCCTTTGATTTTTGCAATCGTGGGGTGCTGCTCAGTTACCGCGGTAGCTCGTACTGCCGCGGCTGAGCGCGGCAGCGTATGCTGCCGCGGCAACATGCAGCAGTAGTCACTGCCGCGACCACTTCGCGTGGGGTTTTGGCCTTGTTACCCCTTTGTTATTCAACTGTCTTCAAATTCTCTTCTTGCAGTTCCTTTCCCTTCCGTAGCCTTCTCTAATAGAGAGGACCCTGGACAGAGTGGTACCCTTCACGCTTCTTTCAAAGGCGAGTTCTTGGTTAGAGAGGCCCGTCAGTTTAATGAGGATCGCGATGACAGCGTTCCCGAATTAATCCGTGAAGGAAGCCGTCGCATTCTGCGTGCCTTATTGACCGACTCACCCCTAACTCCCATTCTAACTTCTACCGAACCGTTAAAGAAGCCTGATTATTTGTTCGGAGATTCGGTAGAAGATCCAGACAGTCTTTGCCGTGGCCCCGAAATCTGGTTGAATGAACACGAAGGTGCTTTTTTATTCCTTCCTCCGTTCCCTCGACAATGTTCACTTTTGCAGTTAAGGAATTTGGCTGTTCAGAGAAGAATGACATGGCACTTGACAGAAGACCATGAGCACATCCATTGTGGTTTCATTGGTAGAGATATTAGCGCTCCTGGCTCCCTTAGTAGACATAATATTCGTGGTCTCCACCCGGGAATATTTGGACCAGATAGCGGACCCCAGAACGAACTGATGATCAGGGCCAATACGGTAAAGAATAGACTCGCTCGGGTTGGCCGAGAACTTCCCATTCCAAGATTCAGATGTTATGGATGGGTTCACTCTCTTAAGGACAGATGGTGGGCTAGGATGACTGACTACGTACTCAATCGTTGGGATCAAGAGTTAAAGAACTTGGGATTACATGTTCCGATTCGAGCCAGCATGTATGGTCTCCCCGTAAGTGTAGATCACTTCCTTGCCTTATTCGAATCTTATATTCCGGAGACCAATACATTTCTTACCAAGTATGGGGAGTTAGGACTTCCACTCCATGAAATGATGAAGGTATCCGGAATATAAGAGGCGAATACTCCTTATCAAGAATATTTTCCCAACAATCGTCGACTCATGGCGATGAAAAAGGCTGGCTCTCCTGCTTATGATATTCTTTGGGAGTTGACTTGTCACTACCAAATAGCGATAGCCAAAATCGAAGTGAAGAGTAAGAAAGCAGCTCGGGTCAGTTTGAAACAGTTTGCCGACTACTTGTTTCAGAATCTCGAGAGTTCGACCGGTGAAGCTGTTTGTGAATCACCAATTCTGACTCCTTCTGAAGTTAATGGTCTGATTACGAAGATTAACGCTCAGTCTTATAGAACTGAGTCGTCTGAGGGCGGTTTTCTTAGAGGCACCAAGTTCAGTACTTTCTTATGGCAATCCACCAAGAGAATGAAGCCTGCGACTCTTCTTTCTGGTTATCTGGCCATATGGCTAAAGAAATGTGTAGTGCCGCATCAATCTTCTGAGGCGCTTCCTCTTGAAGTTCTTTTTCCCGCCGTACAATTAGCCGTCGGAGGTAGGTTATCTCTTCTCTCTGCCATGATTGCTACCCTTCATAGCGGTTTGCGTATTTTAGCCAACACTTTTACAAAAGTGGGTGCGGAGCCTTCAACCAAGATTCCCTTGTCAAGTGTTGAATTACCCTACACATATTTAATGACGTGGTTAGTTCTCCATCGGTCAGACATGATGTCAGCACCCGACGTGTCTGATCCAGAGATCCCTTTACTACAGCTTTTAGAAGGATGTAAGTGGTTATATCCTTCCCGATCGTGGGCCGAACGAGTGAAGCAGTTCAAGAATGCCAAGTGCTGGGAATTCTACAAATGTTTCCCTCGATTTTCCGGCGCATATAATGACACACTCGTTGATGAGGAAATACCTGGGGCCAACAGGACTTCTCTCGACATGGGTAGCTTTCATTGGCTTATGAACATTCGACCAGGTTATAATGTTTTCCGATCGAAGAATCTCTGCAGGATTGAGCCTTATTTTCCTTGTCGTTTTGCGCGACAATTCGGTTATGATCAACTGTACGTTGGGAATTCCAATAAGCGGTTGATAAATTGCGGAGGCCTCATTGATGGAGTGCGGGCTTGGTTTTGGAATGTTGCTGGATGTACAGGAGCTCAATTTAGCTTGCCTGTTGCTGAACCTGATATTCTTTTGACTTTTCTTTATTGTCGATGGGTCTTAGCTGCCAACACTCATGTCCCAAAGAAAAAGATTTCCGAACTAGAATCTGAAGCTGTGGTTCGGAGAATTGTATCTGGGAAAGGAAAGGAGCCCGCTACGTCTTCCCGCAAAGGAAAACAAGCACTTGACTCTGAGGAAAGCGACGACTTTGACACATCTAGTGAGGAGGATGAAACGCGAAGCGGAGGAGAGGCCAATATTCCTTCTTCTCCTGTGGCTCACCGAACTCGTCAGGCATCTTCTCCCCAATCGCCAAGTATTCCCTCACAAGGTGTACGAATGATGGAGAAGGACATTCCTTTGTCGTCTGCCAACAAAATGACTATTAGATGGCCCGTGGGGGAGGAAGAAACAGAAGAAGAAGAAGAACAAGTTGCTCCGCTCCTTAGTAGAAAGAGGTCTCGGCCTTCTGCTCCTTCTGAAGTTCAATCCCGTCCTGCTCAAGGAATTGAGCCACGAACCAAATTTCGCCATGAAGGTTCAGAAGTTTCTGGAGATGTTCGTTTGTCAAAGAGGATCAAGAAGGCTGCTTGTCGACAACGCCGACTTTCTCCTTTACGTGAAGAGGAAATCCTCCAAGACCTTCCAGCTGATGAAGGAGGTAAACTCTCTTTGTCATTTCCTCTCCGTCATTTTATCTTTTGAGGTTAAAATTTATTCATTCTTTTCATTATTGTAGTTGAACCAGAAGAGGAAGGGGAAATTATGCCAGAGCCCTCTTCTCCGGGTTTGATGGACGTTGATGAATCCGGTTTCACTCAACAAGTACACCAAGCAGTGAGTGAAGGACCCATCAATGTGGACGCCACCATTCCTCCGGTTGTCGCACCGTCCTCTCCAACTACCGAGACAGGTACATGTGCTTCTTCATTTGGAGGATATTTTCGGAAAATAGATGAATCGGAACGTGTTCCTCTTCTACTAACTTGTGCGCTTTATCTTCTTTTAGTCAAACTAAAGGAGGTGAGTGTGAGTAGTAGCGCCGCTGAACCTATACCCGCTGTTGAAGGTAATCTTGGTTTTGTTTGTCTTGATTCCCTCATATTCCTTGCACATGTACTGACGGATCCTTCCGCTTAACAGACACGCCTGTCAATGAACCGAGAGACACGGAACTTACTCATGATATAAATATCGGAGATTTTGATGAACGTGATTTTGATCTTGATATTTCCGATGATGCACATCAGAAGATTTCCGATATATTGTTATCTCCGATTCTCTCCGCTACTGCAGGACCAACTACTCAAGTTGATTCAACTGAAGTAGGTACGTCGGAAGGTATGTACTCTCGGACTTAAAAATTTTTTAATTAAGTTGTATTTCCCATTTATTTATGACTGAAATGGGAATTTTAGACGTAGGACCAACAAATGAAGTTGATGCATCTACTGTCCTTTGTGAATGTGATCAACCTGAAGGCTTGGGTTTTATACTTTTGGCAGGCCCTCCAGCTGTAATTGAACCACCACCTACTGTTCCTCCAACTTCTGATGTTGTCGAAGCTGAACCCGTTATAACTTCCGATCCGACCTCGGCTGTTCATGAAATGGTAGGGTCGAAGGTTACCGTAGAAGAGCAACTTCTCGGGACTTCACCTCAACTTGGTATGTCTCGTCTTTGATGCATTTCGGAATCAAATCAATAGAGTAGAATATTGATTCATCCCTTTCTCTTTTATAGAAATTGTCCCTCACGGAATTATAACTCCGGATCCTGAGTCATTAGGGGCTTCAGACGAACCAACATATGAAGTAGTTGATCAACAGCCGAGTGCCATTTCTGAGCAAGCCCCAGTTGTTATAGAACCCTCTGTAGTCTTGCCAAGCCAAGGTAACTCAATCATGATATTCTTTAACGAACTTAATATGTTTCCGTTCGCTGTTATACGCAGGCTTGTATATCTTAAATTCTTTTCATCTGTTCATTTTATAGCTCCTTTATCATTGTCTGATCGCATTCAAGCTTTATTGGCGGATGAAGATCCGGATCAAGCCGTTATTGGTGCTGACGTCCAAAGCTTTGTTACTTTCTTGAACATTGTGGTTGATCGAATTCTCCTTAAAGGTTCATCCTTTGAACCTTTCAAGAAGTCTCTCGATCATCACGTATCCGGAATTAGAGCGCATGGATGCGTTGAATTATCAGACTCAATTGAAGCTTACTTGGTCGATCTTAGACAACATATCGAACGGTTGCAGAGCTTTCGTGTTAGTGGTGCGTCTTCATACATTACTTCCCAGATAGATCTGAAATTGCAGGAGTGGCGTGATTCTCAAAAATCCGCTGAATCTGAACTTCAAATGCTGAGAACTCGCATTAATCAACTCCGGGTGAGTGCTACCACGAAGACGCAAATTAAGGCAGACTTGTATCGTGATTTGGAGTCACGTCGAGTAGAGGTGGCACAATTAGAGAAACAACTTGCTGCAGCTAAGGAAGCTTGTGAGACTTTGGAGTCTGATTTAGCGGAGGTAACTCGGGCTGAAGTGGACATACTCCGACAGCTGAATCTTCAGGATAAGATTTTCGCTGACAAGGAACAAGAGATGGCCAGAATTCAAAGCATCGATGAAAGAAAATTTAAAGCTAATCTGATACCTGAGCTCGAACTGGCTTATGCTACAAAACTTTCCCAATTAGAAGATGAACTTCGCCATTACAAATTGTTGTAATTTTGAAAACATTTCTTTTTGTGCTGTTTTGTTTGAACTCTTTGATTAATATAGTGAACTTTCTTGCTCATTGATTATTCACTTTTGTTTGAAATGAATAACCATAATAATTGTAGGATTTTTGGCAAATCCTCAGCCATCAACGGATTTGATATGCCTT
>BQKN01022313.1:10757-40468 GCA_022839385.1 Asparagus kiusianus
CTGGGATGATTTATCATGGATGATATGTTTATTTCTTATTCTGGATTATCTTTATATTCTTGCTATGTATGATCGGGGACCTGTGACTTCGTATTGTTTTTATTTCTAGACGCTTAGCGTATTAGATTGAGAAGAAAAGAAAAGAAATAAAATGGTAGTGTATATTTCTTCTCAATCTAATACGTCGCGGGCTTGTTCACGTCCCGATTCCCCGGTATTTTGAGAAGCGGGGCGTGACACTCTGATAGTAATGTTGTAATATAGCTCTGATAAAGGAACCCCGGTCTCACCATAAGTCCAGACACATTCTGAGGAAGTATCACTTGATCAGGGAGATAGTTGATCGCCAAGAGATCAAGATTGAAAGAGTTGACACAAAAGATAATATAGCAGATTCATTCACAAAGGCAATTGCTCGTACACAATTTAAAATACTTGTTGAGCTATTGGGTATTAGACACTATAATGATTGGCCTTAGTGCAAGTGGGAGTTTGTTAGATATAAGTACCCTGCAGGTAATAATTGTATATTGTAACAGGACCTATATGAATATAACATCATTGTTCAAAATAATAGTATGCTATTTTGGTCAGATTTATCTGGTATTTTAATGTAGATAAAATCCTTAGAATGATACTAGACTATCAGACATTTCGGATATGATCGTAATGAAGAGACTGGATTTGTCGCTAACGTATATTCTAAAATGTTCCTAGTCGATGAAGTGTTGAAATGAGACAGAAGTTCTCAAGTGATATAGTACATAGTAATCTCTTGACCTGAGGCATGAGTGTAATATCTTACATGTCAGTATAGGTGTACTTAGACTTTTACCTAACCACAGTTCTCACTGAATTGTGCATAACGGTTCTTGTTGGATGCATCCCGAGATATAAGTAGATATTGAGATGCCAAGATGGGATTCGTCTCTCCCAGTATAAGGGGTTGATGTCATAAGATTGTTTGATGTAACTATAGCCAGGAAATCCTTGGCCGAGGTAAATAAGATAAACTGAGTGTTAGTTTGATCTTATAGGTTATGAGTTTAATATCAGCAAACACTAATCGAGCTATTAGGGTTTGACAGTTTTCCATACCCTAGGCTCGATAGTTTGACATTGTTTGACGAAAAGACCGGACTGTACAATATTATCATTGAGTGGTCCTGATATAATTGTGTTAGCATCTTCAGACACTTATCACAACTTATACTCGGGTAGTCTTCATGTGTAGTTAGCACCTCTGTTGTACTTGTGGATATCATCCACTGCCGAGTTCTTAAGTTGGGCCCTAGAGTCACACCAAGCGTGTACTTAAATCCTATGAAACACAATTTATAGAGTGATGCGTATGATTAATACGCATATATGATTTTACCGGATACACATAAACGGTTATGTATATCGGTAAAATCAGAATGCTATGTGCTTAGGAAATGAATTCTGGTATTTTCCCATAAAGTTAACTTTTAGTCAACTAGTTGACTTTTTGATCAACAGTTGACTTTTGGTCAACTCATTGACTTTTTGGTCATATGATGACTTATTAGTCAATGATTAGAAAAATTATAAAATATCGTATTTATAAAGTACCGTATTGATATGGTATTTTTATTTATGAAATACACACTTTATTATACCTTGATTAATGAGTCATGAGATGAGTCATTAATGTGGTATGGTTTGGGCACATGGTTTTAGCACATAGTTTTGATTCTTCATGACTCTTTTCATGACTCATGGCATATCTCACTCTATATGTAATGATTCCTTTCATGAGTCATGCAATGACTCATCTCATGAGTCATGAAGAATCAAAACTATGTGCTAAAACCATGTGCCCAAACCATACCACCTTAATGACTCATCTCATGACTTATTAATCAAGGTATAATAAAGTGTGTATTTCATAAATAAAAATACCATATCAATACGGTATTTTATAAATACAATATTTTGTAATTTTTCTAATCATTGACTAATAAGTCATCATATGACCAAAAAATCAATGAGTTGACCAAAAGTTAACTGTTGATCAAAAAATCAACTAGTTGACTAAAAGTTAACTTTATGGGAAAATACTGGAATTCATTTCCTAAGCACATAGCATGCTGATTTTATCGATATACATAACCGTTTATGTGTATCCAGTAAAATCATATATGAGTATTAATCATACACATCACTCTATAAATTGTGTTTCATAGGATTTAAGTACGCGCTTGGTGTGACTCTAGGGCCCAACTTAAGAATTTGGCAGTGGATGATATCCACAAGTACAACAGATGTGCTAGCTACACATGATGACTACCCAGGTATAAGTTATGATAAGGGTCGGCAAGATGCTAACACAATTATATCAGGACCACTCAATGATAATATTGTACAGTCCGGTCTCTTCGTCAAACCATGTCAAACTATCGTGCCTAGGGTATGGAAAACTGTCAAACCCTAATAGCTCGATTAGTGTTTGTTGATATTAAACTCATAACCTATAAGATCAAACTGACACTCAGTTTATCTTATTTACCTCGGCCAAGGATTTTCTCGCTATAGTTATATCAAACAATCTTATGACATCAACCCTTTATACTGGGAGAGACGAATCCCATCTTGGTATCTTAATATCTACTTATGTCTCGGGATGCACCCAACAAGAACCGTTATGCACAACTCAATGAGAACTGTGGTTAGGTAAAAGTCTAAGTACACCTATACTAACATGTAAGATATTACACTCATGCCTCAGGTCAAGAGACTACAATGTACTATATCACCTGAGAACTTCTATTTAACAATTAAGTATAATTACCAACTAGATGTTCTCAGTGAGTCATTCAGTCAACTCATTCACTAATGAGTCACATGCATACTATATCTTGATGTCTCACATCAATGATCCAAGAGATGGATCATCATCCTACCAAAGGAGAAATAGAGTATACACTAGTCTTCCCAAAGTGATGATGTCTCATTTCAACACTTCATCAACTAGGAACATTTTAGAATATACGTTAGCGACAAATCAGATCTCTTCATAACGATCATATCCGAAATATCTGATAGTCTAGTATCATTCTAAGAACTTTATCTGTATTAAAATACCAGATAAATCTGACCAAAATAGCATACTCTTATTTTGAACAAGGATGTTATATTCATATAGGTCCTATTACAATATATAATTATTACCTGCAGGGCACTTATATCTAACAAGCTTGAATCCGGACCAGGCTGTAAGCAGATTGCGTTTAGTCCTCTGACTGAGTTTGTATAGTAGTATTGGATGCACGTAGGGGATTTGTGAACAGTCAGTTATTTGGCAATATGAACGTTGACTCTGTGTGAGATGTGAACTATTGACATGTTATAGGATGGTTAGTTACATGACCTTGTTACTTAAGGTGATTATGGATTCTTGTGAGATGTAGGCCAGTTGTATTTCTTTTCATACATAGATCGGAGTTAATATTTAATTATCTATAATTTGAGACATATGGTATATACATGAGGGTTTTCCTGTTTGGATTATTTCACTCGACGTACTACGTCTCTTGTTATAGATTTTTAAGTATTAATTCCATCTAGTTGTATGACCTTGTTACTTGGATGATTATTCTGATCGCTAGCTGCATGATCGACCTGTTACTTGGTTGATTTTCTTGGATTCTTCTGATTATTATATTCTAGTGATAGATTGCATTTAGATTATTAGAATTCCAGTAGCATGCTTCGATTATTATTATTATTATTATTGCCTTGGTCATTCGACCATTTCTTTCTCTCTGTGGGATTTTGCCGTGTGCCATGCACGCTTACATACACCTATTTTCTCTGGTGTACATCAGATTTAGGAGACGTATAGCCTCAGTTCGGAATCGTATAAGAGTCAGAGGATTCTCAACAAGAGTGCCTTGCAGACGGAGCAGAAGAATAAGTTGAACCTTAGCTATTTCCTTAGTTATTTGATGGTCCTTAGTTTATTTTTTTTTGTAGTACTTTCTTTTTATTCCTGTTGAACGATGTATTTTCATATTCCTTTAGTACTTATTTAGACTGTTTTGTAATAAGGGCATGTTTGACCAAAACTTTGTGTCTCGGATGATATTTTTCTTATGATATGTATGCTATTGTTCTGGTTGTTTATTATATTCTCGCTATCTGTGATCGGGGACCTGTGCCTTTGCATTTTATATTGCTTGACGCTTAGCATATTAGATTAAGATAGAAATGGTCTAGTATCTATTTCTCCTCAGTCTAATACATCGTGAACTTGTTCACGTTCCGATTCCTTGGTATTTTGGGAAGTGGAGCGTGACACACTTAGTGCCTCAGCCCGATTAGCCCCGATCCCGGCCCATTGGCCTATAATCCATTACCCACGATCCCACAACCCACAAGCCATGACCCACTAGTACTTATGATGGATTAATTAATTTATTTCAGACAAAATAATTCTCGGCTTGCCTAAGACAAGCTTCGAACCCAGGACCTTTCGAAACACCAAAACTTTTACTTTCTACTACGCTATTAAGAATTTCTGAAAAATACCAGTAGTTAGTAAATATATAGTTTAAAAACTTATTTTGAAAAGCAGTTTTGACCAAAAAAATCCAAAAATCCCCTACAAATTTTAAACTAGTATCGTGTAACGGTGTTATTGTTTCAATCGTTGTGCATAAGGTATATGTCACAAGGACTTCAATCCCCTTTAGACCAATTGAATAAAAGATATATGCATGGTATCACAGAGACTTGAACCAGCACATGTCTTAAAATTCAGCGATCACACAAGATCAAACTCATCTGTGGTAGTTTTTATTTTTAACCTCACTTACCTTTGTCTTTGCCTTTGCCTTTTATATTTATGACCTTGTGCATGTCCCGGTTTCTGCTAGGTCTCTAGGCATCTTTCCACAAGACACCATATGAGATGGCCAAATCTTCACCCAGACATATGTGAGTTCTTTAGGCATGTTTTCTATCAAACATTACACATCCGAGATGTTTTGAACTCATTAAGGCTTAAGAGTCATCCTCTCTCATGATAGGATTCTAGGTGAGTCCTTTAGGTGTGTTTCCTATCTAACACCCCATATTCAAAATGTTTTGGACTCATTAAGGCTTAATAACCATCCCATTTATATTATAGGATCATCAGTGAGTCTATTAGGCATGTTACCTATCCAACAACCCGCATCCAAAATGCTTTGGACTCATTAAGACTTAACAGTCATCCTCTTTACCATGTTAGGATTTCACTTGCAAATCTTACTTGACTTTTGAATCAATCATCTTATCATTAGTAGTGTAAGCTTTAAATTAATAACTTGATGTAAATGATAAGTATTTGTAAGACTCACCAAACTTTGAGACCCATGGATTTCACTTGCAAATCTTACTTGACTTTTGAACCAATCATCTTATCATTAGTAGCGTAAGCTTTGAACTAATAACTTAATGTAAATTGTAAGTATTTGTAAGACTCATCAAACTTTAAGACCCATTCCAGCAGACGTCCTTTCGACTATGTCCTTTTTTAGATCATTAGTCAAAGGATCAGCCACATTCTCTAAAGACCGGACGTCAATCATAGAGATTACTTCTTGGCAAATGAGTTCTCTCAAATAGTCGTGCTTCAGACGAATGGTCCGCTTCTTTCCATTGAACATTGAATTTGCTGCCACAGCACTTGCCGCCTGATTATCATAATCGATAGTAATTGCGCTTTGCAATTCTGTCAATGGAAGGTCTCGGAGAAAATAACTGAGCCACTCAGCTTCATCTCCTCTAGCACAGAGTGCAAAGAACTCAGATTCCATCGATGACTATGCAATCATAGTCTGCTTCTTAGTCTTCCACGAGACAGCAGCTCCACCCATAGTGAAGACAAAACCTCCAGTAGATCTGCACTCATCTGGTTCTGAGCACCAGCTCGCATCTGAATAGCCTTCAATTACAACCGGATATCCAGTGTAGAATAGGTCCATACATGTAGTTCCTTTTAAGTATCTCATCAATCTCTAGACAGTATCCCAATAAAGCTTTCCACAATTACTTGTGAACCTACTAAGCATTCTCACATCGAATGTTATGTCTGGCCTTGTGCAGCTCATCGCGTACATAAGACTCTCAATGATCTTTGAGTACCTTAGCTGCTCTACTGGTTTTGTAGTGTTCAATCGAAGCTTCTTGTTGTAATCATACGAGACTAATAGTTCTGGCAAATCGTAGTAGCCATACTTTTTTAGCATGCTCTCAACATAATAAGATTGGGATAATCCAATACCCTCTTTAGAGTATATGATTTTGATTCTAAGAATTATGTCCATAGTTCCAAGGTCCTTTATGTTGAACTGTGCTAAGAGAAATTTCTTGGTAGATATTACTATTTTCAAATCACTCCCAATGATGAGTATATCATCCATATAAAGGCAGATAATCACCACCTTTCCTTCGACGATCTTGATGTATAGGCACTTGTCAGATTCACTGACTTGATACCCATTATTGCGAACAACCCCATCAAACTTCTCATGCTAGAATTTTGGTGTTTGCTTAAGTCCATATAGAGACTTAACAAGTTTACAAACTTTACCAGCTAGAGCATAATGTCTTTTTGGTTTCTCCATGTAGATCTCTTCTGTGAGATCTCCATTGAGAAAGGCAGTCTTCACATCTATCTGATGAATAACAAACCTTTTTATTGTCGTTCATGCGATAAGCACTCTAATGGTAGTGATCCTGCAAACTGGTGCATAGATATCAAAGAAATCTATTCTTTCTCTCTGAGAGAATTCATTCACCACCAGTCTTGCTTGTACTTCTCAATAGTAACAACAGGACGAAGCTTCTTCTTGAAGATCCACTTGCAACTGATAGACCTTGCACCTTCAGGTACATTCACTAGATCCTAGGTATGATTTTGGATCAATGAATCCATCTCACCATCTATAGCTTCTTTCCACAGAAGAGCGTCTGTTGATTGCATTGCTTCTTAGAAAATCTGTGGATCTCCTTCCATATTATAGGTGATGAAGTCATCTCCAAAATCTTTTTGTCTCCTGACACACTTAGATGGTGGTTCGGTAACTTCATTATTGATACTTTTAGTTTCTTGCAAAACTGACTCCTCTGGTGCATCTGATGTACCAGCATTCTCTAGTTTATCTTTAAGCAATAAACCTTTATCATTGATAAATTTATCCTCAAATAATCTGCATCCCGAGCTTCAATGACGAAGTTGGTTCCAAGGTCCAGGAACCTGCAGGCATCGCTATCTTTAGCAAAGCCAAGAAACACACGCTTGTTTGTTTCTGGTCTGAGCTTAAGCCTTCTGATATCTGGAACTCGAACATATGCAAGACACCCCCATACTTTGAGACTATCCAAAGAATCTGGATATCCCAACCATAACTAATGAGGAGTACTGTCAATTTTGGAATATGGTACTCTATTCAGAATTCAGTTTGCCATCAGCAAAGCCTCTCCCCAATAGCAGGTAGGTAGACCAGATGTAATTAGCATCGATTTCACCATCTCGGTCAATGTGTGATTCTTCTTTTTTGCAATCTCATTAGATTGCAGAGAATACGGAGCAGTAGTTTCATCAATAATTCCATACTCCTTGAAGTATGCTTCTGACTCCTTAGATCGGTACTCTCCTCCTCTATCGCTCCTGAGTCTTTTCACCTGAAGTCTAAGATGCTTCTCTACACGAGTCCGAAACTCAAAAAACTTGCTAAAAAGCTTCATCTTTAAAATTTAGCACGTAGACGTGGCAGAAGCGAGAATGGTCATTAATGAAGGTGATGAAGTACTTCATGCCACCTCGAGTGACGAAGCTCTTGAAACCATAAGTATCTGAATGAATCAGATCTAACAGGTTGGTGCTCCTTGTGACACTTGGAAAGGACTTCCTTACCAGTTTTGCTTGCATGCAAACTTCACACTTCTTAGGTTTGTTACCCCTATATTTTAAAAGTAATCCGAACTTCTCAATGCTAAACAGTTTCCTATAATTTATATATCCCGGTCTATTGTGCCATAATACAGAGGAGAAAGCAGAAGAGGAAATTTCATTTATAACTAAGTTGGGTACAATAGTACTGATCTTATACATGCCATTAGTATGATATGCATTGCCAAAATATATTTTTTTAAAGGATAACACAACCTTTCCTCCTTGGAAATCTAGCCTCATACCTATATCACACAACATGCTTACAGAGACTAAGTTTTTATCAATTGAGGGAATATATTTCACATCCTTCAATGTGAGAGTCTTCCCTGAAAGAGAGAGTCAGCATCACAGTCCTAGTTCCAAGAACAAGAACTACAGAATGATCAGCCATGACAGGTAACATATGTATCTAACCACCAACCACAGACGTTGCTGGTAGTTGACACTTGAAAGAGCTACACAATTGTAAACTTGATTAGCATTATGTGTTGTTCTTTTCTTTGGTGCTTTGCAGTCCTTGGCAAAATGTCCTTACTTTTCATTGTTGAAGCATTTGCTGTTCTTCTTAAACTCTTTCTTTTGAACGTTCAGGTTTTTAGGATTCTGGTTCTACTTTTTGTTAAAAGTCTTCTTCTTCTTAGAAGAAGAAGAACTACTATCATTCTCAAAGTTAGTAGCCACCATGTTAGCAGACGTCTTATGCTTAGCAAGGAGCTCAGTCTTCGTGTGAGTCTGAATCTCATCATCAATCCTGTGACGCCCCTGGGTTCACACAAGGCTGCAGTCTAAGGTGAAACCAAGAATATTAAACCTGTCATGCACCACACCGTGCAATAACATGTTTCACCATCATAATTACTATCTCTCTAGTAGAGTCAATAACAGGTGTAGGTACAAAATAAGTAAAAGATAATACAAGAGTCAACTGATGAAATAAGAGAGATCAAAATTTATATTTCATCATCTAACATACTGAAATACAAGTCAATGTCTAAAATAAATAAACTGGAGTTTCTCAACAAGTCTCAAATACAAAATGTCTGAATAAGAGGAAATAAGGCACACAGCCTTTACAACTTCTAGAATAAAACCCTCAATGTCTAAACAAAAGTCTACAATGGAGCTCAAAAGAAAAATATAACTAAAATAGACAGCTGAATCACTAAAGTGCATCTCCATCAACCTATGACTCTCCGGGCACCTGGCTCGTTACCTGAAAGGGGAGGGACAACGAGCGTCAAAGCGCTAGCGAGCAACATCACAACCAACCCCAAGGGATAGAGCTCGTTGTATACAGAAAATACAGTTAATACATATATATACATAAAATCACTAATCTTATTTAGGAAATTACAACACGAGCATAGGTACATCGAGCGAAATAATCCAAATAAGGAAACCCTCATGTATATACCTTGTAGCTCAAATTATAAATCCCTAATAATAAGAGGATTTTAGTATTTAGGAAATTACAACACGAGCATAGGCACGTCGAGCGAAATAATCCAAACAAGGAAACCCTCATGTATATACCTTGTAGCTCAAATTGTAAATCCCTAAATACCAAACCCGAAATCTAATACAGGAACAATAATAAAAAGAAGACAACCTATCTCAGAACTTAAAATAGTGTGTCATGTCACAACTCACATAAGTGTCATGTCCAGCCTATGCAAGTATAAGTGTCATACTCAAGGTCTAAACTGGTGTCCAACACATGGACTAAAACTAGATGTAGTGGATGTCCAACACATGGACTGCATATGTAAATTGTCTACTACATGGACTGAGAAATGAATGTCCAACACATGGACTGCATATGATAAATGTCCAACACATGGACTACACATAATAATTGCCCAACACATGGACTAAATGAAATATATGAAAAGATGCATATACACTACCTCCACACGTGCCTCAGTGTGCTAACCTAGACTCGTGTCCGCAAGTCATCTCACATGTAGAGATTCAAAATAAACATAAATTTCTAAATATCAGATATTCGAGGCGACTCCTCGTTCACATAGAAGTACGCAATAACAGTAAACATGCCCAAACAATTTCGGTTAAAACAAAACAACCCAAACAGATCCAAATCAAGAAAAACTGGAAATTTCCTCATAAGTCGAATCATGAGTCGATTGGGATCATTGGTCGACTCATTAGTCGACCTAATAGATAAAAAAGAAGAAAGCTGCAAATTTCCTGTCAATCGACTCATTGGTCGACTCATCAGTCGACTGACAAGTGGACTGATAGGTCGACTGAGCACACAATTTTCTAGTTTCGCATATGATGTGTGTTTTTGTAAAATTTTCAAACTAAAATTATTCATTTTATTATTTTCAACAGCATATACTCGATTCTAACAAGTGTACAAACTGAAACGAGAGATTTACATGTAATTACTTACACCAAAACACTAAACATATTTATACATGTTTAAAACGTATTTAAAATCAATAAATCACAAAGAAACCTATGTATAAATCTAATTCCAGATCTGAATCTAAATTACAAAACGTTGGTGAGTTTTTATTAACTGAGCCATTTAAATCTTGCAACCCATATAATAAAGAATCTATCTTTACGCATAAAAATACATTTTAGGCTTAAAAATCTGAAATAAAACTCAATGAAATCATACAAACAGTGGACATAGGGCTGGGCGAGATGTTACTCGCCTCTGGTATGCTGCAAAACTCCTGAATGCGTGAGAGGACGATCCCCTTCGCTGCACCGTGCCAAAAGCCCGCTGCAATTTCTCCGAAAATTCCCTAAAAATCACCAAACACGAAGCTAGGGTTTGAGGAGAGAGAGGGGACTAGGGTTTCTAGGGTCTGAAGAAGATGAGAGGGTGTTTTCAGGTAGGAGGATATAAATATATAAGTGGTCAAACCTGAAACAAAATCGAACAGACCCGCAAACTAAAAGAAAAACCCGAAATCAGCCCGTCAGTCGACTCATAGGTCGACTCATAAGTCGACTGAGCAGACAATTTCCAGATTCGTGCATGTTTTGCTTATTTGCCAAAACTAATGCACAAAACTCTATAAAATATACACTCATACATCTCTAATGACTTGTTATCAAGTATATCTATGACCTCAAGTCATTTACCACAATAGAATTATTTATCATCGATAATTCACATATCTTCATAACAAAAAAATATGGGGTTTTACATTCTTTCCCCCTTAAAAGAATTTTATCCTCGAAATTCAGAAATTATACTTAAACAAATACTATTACTCTAGATAAGCATATCACGATATTTATATTTAACAATACAGGATGACTATATTCCCACTCAACCCTTAATCAAATGGAACTAGTACGTCGGGCGAAAAATCCAAACAAGGAACCCCCATATATATATATCATGTGTTCCAAAAGATTAAGAATTAAGCAAAAATATCCTTATTCTAGCGTTAAATCTAAATATAATCACACAAATAATCATACACATAAATCAATCCACTTTCTCAATAGGTGCAGGATGTAGCGCTACATAGCATCTTCGCGCTCTTGAAAATCAACTTCGATGTCTATACTTAATCATTTGAAATGTAAATACCCCCACTTAACCCCTAACTAAATGGAACAAGTACATTGAGTGAAAAATCCAAACAAGAAACCCCTCATATATATACCATATGTTCCGAGTACTTAGGAGTTAAGTGTTAATACCCTCATTTTAGTGTTAAGTATAAACATCACCATACATGAAATTATAAGTCATATATAAGTCATACCAAAAATTTAATTTACCTGCTCGAACATATGTGGGTAGTCACGATGCATATCCTCTTCACGCTCCCAAGAAATCTCCTCAACGTCTCTTCGGTTCCACTAAACTTTCACCAAAGGAATTACCTTGTTTCTAAGCTTCTTGTCCTCTCTGGTAAGTATACAAACCGGAATCTTAATAGTAGTCAAATCCTCCTGAAGCTTTATCTATGGTTCATCCAACACTCTCTGTTGCTCCTCATCATGTAAGTGCTTCTTGAGCATAGAAACATGAAATACATTGTGAATACTAGACATCGATGCTGGAAGATCTAGTCTGTATGACACAATTCCAATGCGCTCTAAAATCCAGAAAGGTCCAATATACCTCGGTGCAAGCTTTCCCCGTCTTCCGAATCGCTGAACGCCTTTTATAGGCGATACCTTCAGCATAACAGAATCTCCAACTTGAAACTCCAAGGGTCTTTGTCTCTTATCTGCATAGCTCTTTTGCTGACTCTGAGCGGCTAAAATCCTCTCTCTGATTAATGCTACCTTCTCAGTAGTCTGCCTCACAAGCTCTGGCCCAATCATTAAGCTATCCTCCGGCTCTGCCCAGCATATCGGTGATCTACAAGGTCTCCCGTACAATGCCTCATATGGGGCCATACCGATTGTCGCTTGATAACTATTGTTTTAAGCGAACTCTATCAGTGGAACATGATCCTCCAAGCTACCTTGGAAGTCAATGACACAAGCCCGCAACATGTCCTCTAACACCTGGTTCACCCTCTCCGTCTGACCATCCGTCTGTGGGTGAAATACACTGATGTAAAATAGTCTACTGCCAGACGAATCCTAGAAACTCCTCTAAAAATATGAAGTGAACACTAAACCTCAATCCGACACAATCGTATCAGGAACTCCATGAAGTCGAACTATCTCTCGAATAAACATCCTCTCATACGTCTCAGCTGTATATGTAGTCTTCACTGGAATAAAATGCGCTGTCTTCGTCAACCTGTCCACTATCACCCAAACAAAATCATTCCCCTTCTTTGACTTTGGCAACCCTACAATGAAGTCCATAGAAATATCCGCCCATTTCTACTCTGGGATGGGTAAAGGCTGAAGTGTTCCTGCCGGCCTCTGATGCTCTGCCTTCACTTGCTAACAGGTAAAACACTTAACTACAGACTCTGCAATCTCTCTATGCATACCACTCCACCAAAAGTGTCTCCTCAGGTCCTTGTACATCTTAGTGGTCCCTGGATGTACTGTTTACCTAGTACGATGTGCCTCATCAAATAACTCCCTCTTCAGCTCGGCACTGGATGGCATAACCAGCCTACCCTTCATCCGTAGACCTCCATCTGCTCCAATGGTCCAATCATCTTTAGGCTCTTTGGTAATCTCCTCCTTTCGGATTTGAATCCAAGAGTTTTCAGCTGAGCTCTGATAACTTTGATACTCCAAGATGGCTGCACTGACACAGCTTCTAAAAATGCACTGGTTCCACCAATCTCGGGTCTGAAATCAAACTGGCTAAGAGTAAGAAGATCTCGCTACAATGAGCACCTCAAAGCCGAAACTGATGTCGACGCTTCCTGCTTAAAGCATCTGCTACGACGTTCGCCTTCCCTGGATGATACTGGATCGCGAACTCGTAATCCTTGATAAACTCAATCCACCTCCTCTGTCTCTGGTTGAGCTCCTTCTGAGAGAAAAGATACTTCAGACTCTGATGGTCTGTGAACAACTCAAACTACACTCCATACAAGTAGTGTCTCCATGACTTCAGTGCAAATACCACTGTTGCTAACTCCAAGTCATGAGTGGGATAGTTCTGCTCATGCACCCTTAACTACCATAAGATATATGCTACTACCCTCTGAGTCTGCATCAAGACGCCTCCTAAACTTGCCAATGATGAATCTGTATAGACCACAAATGTCCTGTCGCTGCTTGGAATAGTCAAAACTGGCGCTGTAGTCAACTTAGTCTTCAAGATATCAAAGGCCTTCTGACACTCCACGCTCCAAATGAACTGTACACCCTTCTTCGTAAGGCGTGTAAGTGGCATCAAAATCTTTGAGAAGTCTCGGATGAACTTCCTATAATAACCGGCTAATCCCAAACAGCTATGAATCTTTGTCACTATCTTTGGTGGTTCCCAATCAAGAACTGCTGTAACCTTAGCCCTCTCTACTGCTATGCCCTCTCTACTGATGATGTGGCCGAGAAATTTGACTTCTGAAAGCCAAAATTCACACTTGCTGAACTTGGCATATAACTGGTGCTCCTGTAGAGTCTTCAAAGCTAATCGTAGGTGCTGCTCGTGTTCTGCCTTCGATCTCAAATAAATGAGAATATCATCGATAAAAACAATCACAAACTGATCCAAGAAGGGACAGAAAACCCGGTTTATCAAGTCTATGAATACAGCAGGTGCATTGGTTAACCCAAATAGCATGACCATGAACTCGAAGGATCCATATCGAGTCAAAAAAGCGGTCTTGGGAATATCCATCTCCTGAACCCGTAACTGATGATAACCAGAACAAAGATCAATCTTCGAGAAATACTGCACTCCCTGCAACTGGTCAAATAAGTCATCAATCCTAGGTAATAGGTACCTATTCCAGATAGTGACCTTGTTTAACTCTCTATAATTAATACACAAATGCATACTGACGTTCTTCTTCTTCACGAAGAGAACTGGCGCTCCCCACGGAGAATGACTCCGACGAATAAAACCCTGAGCTAACAACTCGCCCAACTGGGTCTGAAGCTTCCTCATCTCAGCTGGTGCCATGCGATAGGGTGCGCGGGATATCAAGGCTATGCCCGGCTGCATCTCAATAAAAAACTCGACCTCTCTCACAGGAGGTAATCCAGGTATGTCCTGAAAGACATCCTGATACTCTAAGACAACTCTAGTCTCTAATAAATCAATACTCTGATCATATCGCATCACCTCCTCGATGTACGCTAGAAATGACTCCGCAAAATGGTTGCCCTGAGAGGTTACCACAATCATCTCGGACCCATCGGATGCTCGCAAATTGACTGTCTTCGCAAAGCAGTCAATACTAACATGGTAGGAAGACAACCAATCCATACTAAGGATAACATCAAACTCGGACATATGCAACACTATAAAATCGACAACGAACTCCGACTCATCTAAACTGATAGTACACCTCCTACAAAAGCACTCCAGAAGCGATATCTCACCTAAAGGGGTGGAAACTGATAAATGGGTGTCTAAAGGCTAAGCTACGAGCTGGAGTCTAGTCATAAAAACATACAAAATGAAGGAATGCGAAGCTCCCGAATCGAAGAGAATACGGGCGGGAAAAGAATTCACAAGGAACATACCCTCCACTATTGCTCCGCTAGCTCCATGATCACACGGTACTACTGCATATACTCTGCTTGTGGCTGAAGACTACCCTACTACTAGTGCTGGAGAATACGGGACTATCTGCCCATGAGGAACCTTCTGAACTGCATGAATCTGTCCCTCAATCTTCTGGGCTACTGGCGGTGCCTCTAGCCTTATCTGCTAACCCTGACCTCTGCCTTGAACTCTCTGTTGCTACTGGTTTAGGCCCTTGCCCTGCTGAGCTCCTGCTGGTGCGTTGCGGCACTCCGATGCCTTATGTTCAACCTTACGATAGTTATAGCAAACTCCCTGAAACTTGCGCTGCTGATGCGCTCTCTGATCCTACTGGGGTCCCTTCTTATGAGGACCCTGATGCTGCTGCTGAGGTCCCAAAAAATGTCTCTTGTTCTTACCCTTATCCCCGATCTGTCTTGCCTTGGTCTTCCCTTCCTTATCCTTCTGGAACATAGCAGTCTCAATCTCCTATAAGGTGGTGGCCTCAGCTACCTCTCAAACTGAATAGAACTCCCTCGAGATGAGGTATCGACAAAGATTAGGGCGAAGCCCTACTAGGAATATCTGAGCCTGGTGCTCTCCTGTCTGCCACATACCCGTGAAGTGCAGCAACTCCATGAACCTGCTCTCAAAATTTGCCACTGATATGTCCCCCTGAGTCAACTGGGACAACTCAAGTTCCTTCCCAGTCCGTGCTACAGAATAAATATACTGTCCATCAAAGAAATATACGAAATATTCCCATGTAAGGGTCATCCGGTGCTCTGGAGTGAACTAGAGTCGATACCATCTCCCGACGTCTCCCTTCAGACTGTAGGATGCCAATCTTTGCTTCTGTACCGAATCCATATTAAGTATATCGAGGGTGTTACTCACATCCTCCTTCTACTTATGCGTTGCAAGAGGGTCTGATGACCCCTGAAAATCTGGTGCTCTCATCATCTGGTACCTCTCTACCATACGAAGCCAGGCCTCCTACTTTGTGGCTCTATCCGGGACTACTGGTGGAATAGCTGTATGTATGGTTTATGGGGGTCTCTCGCTGATAGGAACGGTTGGTATCCCATGTGGCTGATCTACTGATGGTGGTGGTGGTGGCGTGATATGATTCGCCACAAGCTCCTTAATTGCTGCCATCCTAGCGACTTTGGGAGCCATAAGATCTATAAGGTACTGGGGAGCCTGCTACGACTCAGGTGGTGCCTGTTGTGGCTCGGGTTGAGCTTGCTGTGGCTCAGGTGGAGCCTGTTGTGGCTCAGGTGGAGCCTACTGTGACTCTGTCTGTCCAGCTCTCCGAGTACGAGGTCTACCACGTCCTGCCATCTCTCTGATCATAAGAAATAAGAGTTTATGAGTCAAAATAGATATATATACATACATAATGTATCACAATACGATTTTCACAACAATTTAGTATTCACACAAATACTTTAAGTTTACACAAAATAGTTGTCATAAAAAATTCTCAAATTTTGAGATATATACATATATCGTCCTCACTCATACTAGGAAATTATTACGGACTCTATACATGAATCCTAAGAAACTCTATCCTAGCTCCACGACTCGACACATGATGATCCTAAGGATACTGGAACTAGAGCTCTGATACCAACTGTGACGCCCCTGGGTTCACACAAGGCTGCAGTCCAAGGTAAAACCAAGAATATCAAACCTATCATGCACCACACCGTGCAATAACATGTTTCACCATCACAATTACTATCTCTCTAATAGAGTCAATAACAGGTGTAGGTACAAAATAAGTAAAAGATAATACAAGAGTCAATTGATGAAATAAGAGAGATCAAAATTTACATTTCATCATCTAACATACTGAAATACAAGTCAATGTCTGAAATAAATAAACTGGAGTTTCTCAACAAGTCTCAAATACAAAATGTCTGAATAAGAGGAAATAAGGCACACAACCTTTACAAGTTCTAAAATAAAACCCTCAATGTCTAAACAAAAGTCTACAATGGAGCTCAAAAGAAAAATATAACTAAAATAGATAGCTGAATCACTAAAGTACATCATCATCAACCTGCGACTCTCCGGGAACCTAGCTCGTTACTTGAAAGGGGAGTGGCAACGAGCGTCAAAGCGCTAACGAGCAACATCACAACCAACCCCAAGGGATAGAGCTCGTTGTACACAGAAAATATAGTTAATACATATGTATACATAAAATCACTGATCCTATTTAGGAAATTACAACACAAGCATAGGTACGTCGAACGAAATAATCCAAACAAGGAAACCCTCATGTATATACCTTGTAGCTCAAATTGTAAATCCCTAACAATAAGAGGATTTTAGTATTTAGGAAATTACAACACGAGCATAGGTACGTCGAGCGAAATAATCCAAACAAGGAAACCCTCGTGTATATACCTTGTAGCTCAAATTGTAAATCCATAAATACCAAACCCGAAATCTAATACAGGAACAATAATAAAAAGAAGACAACCTATCTCAGAACTTAAAATAGTGTGTCATGTCACAACTCACATAAGTGTCATGTCCAGCCTATGCAAGTATAAGTGTCATACTCAAGGTCTAAACTGGTGTCCAACACATGGACTAAAACTAGATGTAGTGGATGTCCAACACATGGACTACATATGTAAATTGTCCAACACATGGACTGAGAAATGAATGTCCATCACATGGACTAAACGTGATAAATGTCCAACACATGGACTACACATAATAATTGCCCAACACATGGACTAAATGAAATATATGAAAAGATGCATATACACTACTTCCACACGTGCCTCAGTGTGCTAACCTAGACTCGTGTCCGCAAGTCATCTCACATGTAGAGATTCAAAATAAACATAAATTTCTAAATATCAGATATTCGAGGTGACTCCTCATTCATATAGAAGTACGCAATAACAGTAAACATGCCCAAACAATTTCGGTTAAAACGAAACAACCCAAACATATCCAAATCGAGGAAAACTAGAAATTTCCTCGTCAGTCGACTCATGAGTTGACTGGGATCATTGGTCAACCTAACAGACAGAAAAGAAGAAAGCTAAAAATTTCTCGTCAGTCGACTCATTGGTCGACTCATCAGTTGACTCATAAGTCGACTAACAAGTCGACTGATAGGTCGACTGAGCAGATAATTTTCTAGTTTCGCATATGATGTGTGTTTTTGTAAAATTTTCAAACTAAAATAATTATTTTCATCATTTTCAGCAGCATACACTCGATTCTAATAAGTGTACAAACTAAAACGAGAGATTTGCATGTAATTACTTACACCAAAACACTAAACATATTTATACATGTTTAAAACGAATTTAAAATTAATAAATCACAAAGAAACCCATGTATAAATCTAATTCCAGATCTGAATCTAAATTACAAAACGTTGGTGAGTTTTTATTAACTGAAACATTTAAATCTTTCAACCCATATAATAAAGAATCTATCTTTATGCACAAAAATACGTTTTAGGCTCAAAAATCCGAAATAAAACTCAATGAAATCATACAAATAGTGGGTATAGGGCTGGGCGAGATGTTACTCACCTCTGGTATACTGCAAAACTCCTGAATCCGTGAGAGGACGATCCCCTTCGCTACACCGCGCCAAAAACCCGCTGTAATTCCTCCGAAAATTCCCAAAAAATCACCAAACATGAAGCTAGGGTTTGAGGGGAGTGAGGGGACTAGGGTTTCTGGGGTCTGAAGAAGATGAGAGGGTGTTTTCGGGTAGGAGGATATATATATAAGCGGTCAAACCCGAAACAAAACCGAACAGACCCTTAACTAAAAGAAAAACCCGAAATCAGCCCGTCAGTCGACTCATAGGTCGACTCATAAGTCGACTGAGCAGACATTTTTCTAGATTCGTGCATGTTTTTCTTATTTGCCAAAACCAATGCACAAAACTCTATAAAATATACACTCATACATCTCTAATGACTTGTTATCAAGTATATCTATGACCTCAAGTCATTTACCATAATAGAATTATTTATCATCGATAATTCACATATCTTCATAACAAAAAAAATATGGGGTTTTATAGATCCGAAGGAACCTCTTCAAATCAGATAGAGTCACCTGTCTTTTTCTTCTTCGAATATCAGTGGAGAATGACATCCAAGATGGAGGAAGCTTGTTGACAATTGCACCAGAAATGAAGGTTTGACAAAGACTGATCTTTTCATCCTTCAATTTTATAACAAGCTTTTCAAGCTCTTTGACTTGAGACAAAACCTCAGTGTCATCTTCAAACTTGAAGTCCAGAAACTTGTCAATGAGGTGAGACTTGGATAGCTTCTCCTCATCCTTGTACTGGTTGTGAAACCCTAAAAGTTTGAATAAATTGTAATAAATTATAATAAATAGTAATAAATATATTATATGGTTATAAATAACATACATTGATGTTTGAGTATGTTAGAGATTGATTTGAGATCAATCCAATGTATATATGTGAATATAGATGAGAAACATGTACGAAATAATGCACTATATACATAAGCCTGGAATCTAGAAAAACGACTAGTTAAGAGTATATGTGTTTCACACATCGATACAGTTTGAATTTGGAAAAACTCAAAATACAAAAGTTGTATGTATCTTTAGTATCTTTCCAACAAATCTTAAATTACCTCATTCTGAGGTCAGACGAGAAACTTACAGCCAAAATACCGAAGGTTATTTTCCTAGTCAGACTAGGTTTCCTGGTTTGGGTCAAACGGGTTTATTTTGGTTTTGCCTCTATAAATACCTGTGTTTTTCATGAAAATTATTCTCTTTTATCTTATTTCTGAACCCTAGAAGCTACCCTCTCCCCTCAAAAACCCTAGATCAATCTTGTGAGTTTTGTGAGCTTTGTGAAACAAAATACCGACACGAGGGCGAGATCATCGACGTGTGGCAATAAAAAATATGTTGTTTGCACTTTTGGATTGTTTGTTGTTCATTTCAAAGGCTTGCACACGAGATTAAGGAAAAATCATCTGCATCCAAACCTTACCCATAGTTTATAAACATGTTTTTATAAAGTAATATGACAAATATGATGCTTAGAACTTAATCTAATGTGAAAAGATTAGATTTTTGATATTAAACTGTAAATGAATGTTAGATCTACATGGTTTTCTTGTTGTTTATATTAGAAACATGATCATGATCATTAGGATAAATATTAATTTTATTTTTAATTTATTAATTAAGTTTAACCCATGTGAAAACCTTAGTTTATTAATTAATCGAGTTTTCTTGTAAATTAATCATGCTTACACCCTAGGTTGTGAGATCACAATGACATGAATGTGTTTTAAACAAGCTTATCTTTGTTCAATGTTAGTTATAACCTTGACCAAGTTAATCATGTGATAATTCATGCTTTTATGTGAGAATTTGAATAATTATGAGGTTGAACCCTAATTATTGTTTAATCCAAATTAAATCATGTGAACTAATCTATGATAGTAAACTTTAGAAGACTAAAGCCTTTTTTCCTATGTTCCATGTGATTTGAATGAGTTTTGTTTAAGGAATTATCACTAAAAACATCAAAACCTGAGAAATAAAAATCTGTTTAACACAGAATAGTCAACTAATAACATGTGTAGTCGACTACTCCTTTCCTGGTGCGACTCACAGAATTGTTTTTCATAGAAGAGTAGTCGACTAATGTTCATATTAGTCGACTACTCACACTTGGTCCAATTTTTCCAGATTCTGGTTGGGCTCGTAGTAGTCGACTACTAAGCGTAGTAGTCGACTACTAAGGTTGTTTTCTGAGTTTGTGTTTTGTATCTGTTTGAGATGTGTTCACGGGGTTCGAGCCGCACTTCTTTATATGCGAATTCATGAATACATAAGTACAATGTCGTTTTCACACACATGAGTATCAAAGAGAGGATTATGTTAAGTGTTAGGTTGTTTATTGTTCATACACTCATTGGATATCATTGATGAACACAACTCAGTACTATATGGGATAGTGCGTTGATATACCAGATTTACATAGTTTATACATGAAATGGATATTATTGATGATCAAAGTTCAGTACTACGTGGGGTAGAGCATCGATATTCTATTCGTACAGACCATTGAGTCGGGTTTGGATGCTTTGTCTAGCAGTTCGTTCACACGAGGGTGCGATGAGGCTTGTGAGCCGTCTTTTTGGATACCTATATGGTAGGTCGTTTTACACTCATGTTACGTACTGAGATCGCGATGAGACTAATGAGCCGTGTATACTGTTTAGGATACATACAGGGTAGTCCGCTGCACATGATGATGCTAAGTTTCAAAATCTTACAAAGAGTTGCACTGAGATAGCTAATTGATAGCATGAGTCTTTGGTGGATGTTAGTTATGGATATGATTCATTATTGAGATATATGACCAAGATACTTTACTTTTGAAAATATTTATTCTATCTCCATAGTGACAGTAGAGGATAATATAAATACGATGTAATGATGTCTTTATTTCCTTTACTGCTTTCTTTATGTTTTAGTTGGGATCAATGATTAGCGATTCACAATTTGACACATATGTATATACATGAGAGTTTTTTTGTTTGGATTATTTCACTCGATGTACAAGTCTCGTGTTGTAGGTTTCTAATTGTTGATTTCATATAGGTTGTTTATTCTTAGTTCGGTATTAATGTTTAGATATCTACAATTTAAGATAATGGTATATACATGAGGGTTTCCTTATTTGGATTATTTTGCTCGACGTACTATGTCTCGTATTATAGGTTTCTAAATGTTAATTCTACTTAGATACAAGAAAAATAATCTAGATAGACTATGCTTAATAGATAGAGCCTCCACTCCATCTAGTAGCTCTTCCCCTGAGGGTGGATAGAGGTGATCTTGTAGCGCTCTGATGCTCTTTATGTGGTCTTTTAGTTATTTTCTCTTCTTTCAGGCAATACATAGGTTCGGAGAGCCGTAGGATGACAGAGTTCTTGCATAGTCATCGTCTCATGAGTTATTAGTAGAAGCTCCACAATAGATTTTTCTATGATTTTATTCAGACTTTAGAGTTTTATTTTCATATTGTAAAGACAGTGTGCCTTAGTATAATTTCCAGTTGGTTCATGTTGAGACATTTTTTTATTCCATATATCAGATGTATTTCAGTTGAAACATAATTTTTATTTATGAGATAGCTCTTTCCATATCATATCTATTACGTTTATTTCTTTATTTTGCTTGTTTTGTACCTACACTTCTTTTGATTCTAATAGAGGATAGTACTGTGATTGGTGAAATATGTTATTACACAGTGTGAGTGCATGCCAGGTTTAACATCTCTGGGTTTACCTTGGACTGCAACAATGTGTGAAAATATGTGCGTCACACTGGTCCTCCAGAGTATTCCAGATTTCCTTTATAGAGGGCTTGTTAGTGTAAGTATCTGCTAGATGATCGGGCAGGCTGTTAAGGAGATAACTCCTGCGAAAGTGATCGTCTCTAGCCCAAAAGGCTTCAGACTCAGAATCTTCTTCAGAGTCGGGTTTCTCTTCAGAAATCAACTAGTAGATTTTTATGAGTTGTATCCCGAAGATCACTTTCCGACACCATGCATTGAAGTTGGATCCATCAAAGTTCTCTAACTTAAGACAATCCACTCTAAGAGTCCTCGCAGAATCCATAGTAGATCAGATTATTACTTTAAGATTGTTGGTGCCTATGGCTAAATATGAAATAAAACAGATAAGAACCGAAAGAAAGTTAAAGTGTTGTATTTTAAAACTTTTTCAAGTTAGTTGTTGTGCATTTGTGAAACGTTGTGCTTAAAGTAAAATTTGGCCTACTTAGATGCATCAAGGCCAATGTGACGCCCCTGTTTTTACATATGACTGTAGTCCAAGGTGAATCCAGAGATATCAAAACTATCATGCACCCATATTATGCAATAACACATTTCACCGATCACAGTAATATTCTCTAGTGGAATCAAAAGAAGTGTAGGTACAAAACATGCAAAATAAAGAAATAAACGTAATAGACATGATATGAAAAAAGATATCTCATAAATAAAAATCATGTCTCAACTGAAATACATCTGATATATGGAATAAAGAAAATGTCTCGACATGATTCAACTAAAAATCATACTAAGGCACACTGCCTTTACAATATGAAAATAAAACTCTAATGTCTGAATAAAACTACAAAACTACGGTGGAGTCTCTACTAGTAAAATCATACGACGTTGACTATGCCAGAACTCCATCATCTTGCGGCTCTCCAAAGCTCTAAACCGCCTGAAAGAAATTGAAAATAATAAAAATAAAACAACAAGAGCGTCAAAGCGCTAAAGCAAGATCACATCCATCCGCCCCCAGGGGAAAGACTACTAGATGAAGTGGATGCTCTATCTATTAAGCATAGTCTACCTAGATTATTTTCCCCGTATCTAATAGAATTAATATTTAGACACCTATAATGCGAGACGTAGTACGTCGAGCAAAATAATCCAAATAAGAAAACTTTCATGTATATACCATATGTCCCAAATTATAGGTATCTAAATATTAACACCGAACTAGAGATAAACAATCTATATGGAATCAATAATTAGAAACCCACAACACGAGACTGGTACGTCGAGTGAAATAATCCAAACAATGAAACCCTCATATATATACCATATGTCTCAAATTGTAAATCGCTGATCATTGATCCCAACCTAAGAATAAAATAAAGCAGTACAAAAGGTAAAGACATTCATAATATCGTATTTATAATATCTTTCACTATCACTGGGAAGATAACATAAATACCAATATATATTTCTGCGTATTATCAAGTATAAAGTATCTCGGTCATATATCTCAGTAATGAGTCATATACATAACTGGCATCTGCCAAAAAAACTCAGGCTATCAATAATCGTTACAATGAAATCCTTACAAGATATGATTTATCGCATTATCATGTAGGACAGACTATCCTGTAGGTATCCTAAACAGTGTACACGGCTCATTAGTCTTATCGCGATCTCAGTGCATAACATGAGTACGGGATGGCCTACCATATAGGTATCCTAAAAGATGGCTCACAAGCTTTATCGCACTCTCTTGCGGACGGACAGATAGACAAAGCATCCAAATCCAATTCAATGACCTGTACAAATAGAATATCGACGCACTACCCTACGTAGTATTGAATTGAGCTCATCAAAAATGTCCATCTCACATATAAATTGTGTAATCAACCTCTATCTCGAGTGTAAACAAATCAAACTCGTATTAATCCTCTTCAGGATACCCATGTGTATGCAACGATATTGTATTTGTGTGTTTGTGAATGTAGTGTAAAGAAGTGCGGCTCAAACCCCATGAACGCATCTTGAAACAGTGCAAAACCAACACAGGAAGAAATCTGGAATTTTGCCCGTAAGTCGACTTATAAGTCGACTTAGTCGACTCCAAAATCAACTTTTTGATGTTTTTTTCACGATATTTCTCAAATAAAAATTGTTCTGATTTACATGGAACATAGAAAGCAGGTTATAAACTTCTCAAATTAGTTAATATGGATCAGATCACACGCTTTAACTCTTGGATTAAAAACTAATTAAGATTAACTTCGTAAATAACCAAAATTCTAAATTTTCTCAAATATTACCAACATGATTATCAAAGCATGATAAATTATAAATATGAACAGAGGTATAAATTCATTTAAAACATGATTATATTATTTAGGTATCACAAACCTAGGGTTTAAGCATGATTAATTAGCATGATAATTTAATTAAACATCAAACTAGGGTTAACACATGAGTTAAACATGTTTAAAAGGTTAAAAAAATTAAATGAAACCCTAATTATCATGATCATGATACTATCATAAACAGCAAGAAAAGATTACTGATCGAGTATTGATTTAAGTTTCAACATCAAAAGTCTAATTTTTAACACTACATGTTAAGATTAAATATGTAAACAATATATTAAACATCTTAAACTAGTTATTTAACTATGGGGATGAGTTTGGACGAAAATAATCTTGCCTCAGGTGGCTGTTGAACTTCCCTAACACGCGTGCAAGGTCTCTTCTCCGATAAAAGTCTACGATCTCTCTCCCTCTGCTCGATATCACATTTCAAATGCCTTAAGGAACACAAAAAACGAGATCTAGGGTTTAAGGGGAGAGGGTGGCTGTGTTCTTATGTGAAAAGTGCATAAATTAGGGTTTAGAAGGGTATATATAAGCTTAGGATCAAAATAAAATGGATATGATCCGAAACCCAAAAGAAATCTACAAATCAGTTGATAAGTCGACTTATCAGTGTCACAAGTCGACTTATGGTAAGTCGACTTAGCAGAGACTTATCAGTTTTTTTTGGTTTCGTGCGTGTTCGTGCATGTCTCTCCTTTACTCACATATATACATTGAATTGATCTCAAATCAATTCCTAGCATACTCAAACATCAAAATATGTTATTTATTACCATATAACATATTTATTACTATTTATCACATAATATTCAAATTTCACATGGTTTTACAAGCAAACTGCTTCCAGGAACAGCAATACAGTATAGTGGTGTGCACCAACCAAGTAGTGTCAAGATCTCCTTGATCTATAAGACCTTTCGATCAAGACAATGATCTCCTCAATCTGTTAAAACATTTTGGTTTAAGCAAAGATTTTTCGATCTGTAATAACCTTTCTGTTCAGGCAAAGATCTTTCAATCTGTAATAACCTTTTGGTTCAGGGCTATGTTCCTTCGGGCACAGACTAAAGCTTGCATGCTTTTTAAACTCTGCAACACCACAACAAATTAACAAATTCAATCTATTCAAGTTTTATAACACTTCAGTGTGTTTTTTTGCTCCCAAGAGCCGCTCCAAGGGGCATTATTTATAAGCTTCTAAGGTCAGTTCAAGGGTCACCCACAGTCAATTTGACTGTTACAAATCATAATAACAATTATGATTATACCAGCAAATGATTTATTTGCTATAACTGCTGCATGCAGAAACGCCTGAACACCAGGGTCACGTTTCTACACAACGCGAGGGTCGCGTTGCACCTCGCGAACACGAGGCTCGCACCCTCGCACGAACGCGAGGGTCGCGTTCCCTCACGCAAACGCGAGGGTCACCTGCAAACACGAAGCTCGCCCGCATGCTGAGAAGCATCCTGCATGGTGGCCATCTAGCCCCGATGCATCCGTGCGAAGTGTAAAGTGCATCTTACAAAGTGTCACTTAGCATCTCAGCCCGATTAGCCCCGATCCCTGGTCTATTGGCCCACGGTCCATGGCCCACTAGTACTTATGAGGGATTAATTAATTTATTTAAGACAAAATAATTCTCGGCTTGCCTACGACAAGCCTCGAACTCAGAACCTTTTAAAACACTAAAACTTTTACTTTCCATTACGCTACTAAGTATTTCTAAAAAAATACCAGTAGTTAGTAAATATATAGTTTAAACTTATTTTGAAAAACGGTTTTGACCAAAAAATCCATTAAAAACCACTAAAGCAACCTTTGTTGGTTGGTTGTCTTCTTCATCCTCTTTTACCTGCTCACCCCGGTTCAATCTCAACATAGGTAAAATCCACAGAACATAGCCTCTTTCCTTCCTTCAACCATCAACACAAAGCAAAATATAAAAGAGGGGGAAAATAAAGATTAAAATAAAAAGACTATATGGCACTTAAATATCTTGTACTTTCACTCATTTAGCACTTACATATCCTTTGTTGTTTCTCATAGTATTTATATACCCTGAGTTTTTCAAAATTGGCACATTAATATACTCTGTTTTGCAAATATAAAATTTTTATCTGAAAGTTTCCATATAATATTCATATGCTAACTTTATGATTTTATTGTTAGACCCTAGAGGGGGGGTGATTAGGGTCTTATGCTAATCTAATCCGATTAAATGCCAATTAAAACTAATTAACAAATATATTCTTGCAAGATAGATATACAACTAATAAAGAGCAAGAATATGGAATATACACAAGGAGATATATCCTATATGATAGAAGTATATGCAAGGATATATAAACAACACAAGGGTAAATGATCTAAACAAGATAGTGGATCATATAACTAATGAGCTAATGACAATGGCGATATAAGATATGAGCATGAATATGAATGAACGCCAAAGCACACTCAAACACACTATATGATCACGGAGTTCGGACCTTCCGTCCTACGTCTCCGCTCCCCACTCCCAGGGAGAAATCCACTAACACAATCCGGTTTGGAAGCCGGAACTTCTTCTACACACTCGGTTTTCTAGCTAACCGAAAACTCTACAACTCACACTCTTACAATCACACTCTACACCCACTAAGTGTTGGACCTAGCCGTATCTCCCTCAAGTGCTCGGTTACAACCTCTCCCTAGGCACGTCAACCGACGCCACTCCTCTTGGGACGATCCCCGACTCTCACCACACACTTCTCACTCAGTGTACAAGTGTATTACAAAGAGATTCTCATGATAAGCACAAATTAACAAATGATTGTTCTCTCTAACAAGGTGAGAACTCAATTAAGCACAACTCCTAGTCACAAACCCACAACCCCAAATTATACTATGAGTGTAAATACAATAGGCTCAATAGGTTGTGTGTGAAAACAAGGAGTAAATCAAATCAAACTAAACTCAAATAAAACTAGCTTTAATAGAATGATAATCAACAAATAATTATAAATAAAAGCTAGATTGAGTTTAGAAAACTTCTCAATAGATCAAGAGTGGAAGGAGAAGAGTTGGATGCTCAAACACCAATAGATGATCTCCTCAAGCTCTTGTGGAAGTGATTCACAAAACCAAAACACTCAAATGCTTAAAAGCTTATAAACACACTTTAAACAAACTTAAACCCTTGATTAAAACTCTCTTAAACTTGTTTTTTAAAACTCTCTTGATTAACTCTTGAAAAGACATCGGCAATGGGTATTTATACCCTCCAAAACTCAGCTGAAAATCCCAAGTTAAATGACAGAAAAACCCCAAGGCAACGGTCAAAAAACTAGCCGTTAGCAGCTGACAAAGCGCCTGTCGGTCGACCGGAAAAGTCATCGGTCGACCGAAAATTTCATCGGTCGACCGGACCGGTCGACCGACGACTATCTGTCGGCACAGTGAACTTTTGACCTTAGGTTCGGTCGACCGGTGCGGTCGACCGAAAACGGATATGACAGAAAATGAAAACTGTTTTTCTGATTTTGAAACGCTGTTTAAAAATATCAAATAAATTCTAAAAAATGTAAAACTTTGGGGAATGATTGTAGACATGATAATAAACATGCTACAAAAACTGGTTTTCTAAAAAGACTTCCCAAATGAGAAATATCATCATTTTGCAAATATGTTTAAAAACATGAAAACCTGAAAATTGGTATTTTGATATTTTGACTCAAACAACATTTTGAAACCTTATGAAATGATTGTATAGACTTTGATAAAAGATATAACATGTTGTTATGAAGTCTATAACCTAGAAATACAATATTTTCATAAAATTGCATATTCTATGCAATATATTCAAAACACTAAATATGATTTCATTAAATATAACTTGTTAAATACGAAATCATATATAGGCACATAAACATGAAACAAAATAGTATTTTCCAATTCTATTTATTTGTTTCATATATAAACTCGAAACCTGTTAAACCAAAAACATATATGTATATATATAACTGTATATATACAAAACCAAAACCAGAGCGTGTATGTGTGTATATGATTGAGCTTAAAGTACTAACACACATAATATAAAACCTAAGACTAATTTACCCAAGCTTGATCTTGATCTTCATTGTAGCTCAACTTGGTACACGTTGCGGATGAAGCTAAACTTGGATCTTGAACTTGAATTGTACGATGCTTCACTCCACAGTTCCGCCAACCTCCTCTTGATATGATCGTGTAGGCTTAATCCATCCAACCTCCAACAACGTTGTTTGTCTACAAAACATAGAAATGCACAAATACTAGACAAACAACATTAGTAGTAAATTGTTTGTTAAACATCATCAAAACAAGAAGGCCAACATTTATGTCTATTAAGTTTGTTGAATTCATTACTAAATATTTCTAATTCTATTTTAAAAAAGAATTAGGACACATTTAAATTAGAATTTGGGTAGGTTTAATAATAATTAAACAAAAATTAATGGTTAAAAAGCTCTAAAATTTACATATGAATGTTATATGGGAACTTGCACATAAAATTTTCACAGTTGCATAATAAAAGATATTAATATGCTAATTTTGAGCAACTCTGAGTACATAAATGCTACCAAATACGATTGACAGTATATAAGCGCTAAAGGAATGAAGCTGTAAGGTATTTAAGTGCTATTTAGCTAAAAAAAAACATGTAACTCCTACTCAGAGAACAACTCCAAACATGTTTCAATTTCTTTTACCCATTTCGACAAACAACTAACGTGCATTATTTCTTCACTTGGATAATGATTTCCCTTTTACAAATATTTCATCAAACATTTGATGGTTGAACTCGGAGGTGAAGGCGTTAGAACCATCAAACTCATCTCAATGACTGGAGGAGGACGAGAATTTATCCGCAACAAAATCGATAACTTCAAGG
>BQKN01022315.1:2114-23112 GCA_022839385.1 Asparagus kiusianus
AAGTTGTAATTTTTCTTTATTTGTATTTTGATTTTCATTGTAACCGGTTCTTATAAAAAGACCAGATCTTTGTAACTCGATAAACGATTATTAAAGTGTACAATGATATCAACAATGAAGAAAGCAACAGATTTTCCCGCGAACAATATGTTCCGAGACAGTTGCAACTATCTCAAAAACCATGGGTTCCCTTCATGCTTCCGAGATAGTTGTATGTGTCTCGGAAGCTATAAGCTTCCTCATAGTTTCCGAGACAGTTGTAACTGTCTCGGAAACTGGGAGTTCCTCTTATGCTTCTGAGACATGTTTTGCTTCTTGAAACTCGCGTGATGTGTTTCTTGTACATTCTTTAGTTGATCTTTAGCTTTGGATGATTATCTGCGACGTAGATGATGATGTTTATCACATTCTCTCTATCTTAGGCTACGTATGATAATCTATAGGTAATTTTTTATCGCCTACAAATACCTCCTCCAAAGTATTTCAGCCTCAATCTTTTATAGAGGAGTCTGGAATACTTTGGATGTGATACACTCCTACTTTGATTCATTGTCTTCTCTATATTTCAGTCTATTCAGTTTTTGTCGAATAACTAAAATCTTCCCGGTGTTGCGTTTATTGCTTGACCGTTGTAGAAATCTTGATCTGAAGCTGTTGTGTTGATTGCTAAATTTAGCTCGTGTCATTGAATCGACGATGAACTACTCATCCTGTTCAGAAGTTCTTATCTGAATTATGAATGAACTCTCAGGGATTATCCTTCGACTTAGAATTGATATGCGCCTTGTTTTGGCAAAGTTATCGACGTTTTTACTGGTGTCGACATTTATTGCGATAGAAACACAATGTATACTCATATGTTAACTGGAGTCTACACAGTTTAGGCTCTTGAGGTGTTAGAGCGTGGAGAATTAGTTTATACTCGTGTACTCCTTGGAGTTTTTGGGAAACAATTTAACCTTGTGTACCCATTAGGAGGTTCAAGGAGATGTAGTTTATACTCATATACTCATCGGAGTATTCAAATATGCTGAAAATGGATCAAGAATGCTTCACGAATGCAACCGACACCACATCGAGTTAGCCCTTCTTTCGAGACAGTTGTAACTGTCTTGGAAGCGTGTTGGGCTTTTCCTTCTTCCGAGATAGTTGTAACTATCTCGGAAGTGCAAGACAGTCATGACTGTCTCGGAAGCTAGAGACAGTCACGACTATCTCGGAAGTGGGCATGCGAGGGGTTTCCAGTGGGTTATAAAACCCGACCCTTGGAGCTTTTCTTCTATATTTGACCGCCTTCTCTGAGTTCGAAACCTCTTCAAATCTCTTCCAAAGTGTTCTTCAACCCGTTCTCATTCCCTTTTGCTCAAATTTGGGTGGATTTCATCCGTGGGATTCTAGGGTTTTGCCTCTTTTTTCTCATATCTGAGCCTTCTTCTCTCGGGGTTCTTCTTTTCCTTTGATTTTAGGTAAAATCCGAACCCAGTAGTTGCATTTTGGGTATTATTTGTGATTTGATAGGCTTTAACCCCAAAACTCTAACCTTTTTTGTAGGATTTTTTTGATAAAAATCTGACTTTTATCATGTCACCGAATAGATCTCGTATCCCGAGGGGTAGATCTGCCTCTCATGCAGCCGAGAGAGTGAATTCTGCTGTCGCTTCGTATGGGGGTACATCTTTTCAACTTTTTATTGATTTCAAGTTAGTATTCTGTAAATCTTGCGTGTAGGTCCTCATTTGCCATCCTTTGAGAGGCATTCGGGAAGAGCCGATGTCCTCCTTCATGGGGATCGACTCTAAAAGATGATGTTTTGCTTGGACAAAACACATCTAAAGGCAAAGGGTGGTTTTATATTGTTCTGCATTTTAAAAGGTCGGATATGTCACCGTAGTGTTCACACACGATGATGTATATTGCCTTTTATGCATGTAACAATTGAAATCGTCTCGCCTACTGCAAGGTAGCGACTCTATCTCGTGGATTCACGAGATGAATTCTACCCCTTACTTTAGCTTTAGAATGTCCTTTTTAAATGAATTCCAACCAAATATATATTTTTTCTTTTCAGTTAGTTTTCCTTCCATGACCTTCCCTGATAGAGAGGTCACTGGTCAGAGTAGCGCTATGCACTCTCGTTATGAAGGGGTTCCTCTGATTAGAGAGGCCCCTCAATTTAGCTCTGACTGTCCGGAGGACGTCTCCGAGCTTATACGATGAGGAAATCATCATATTCTGCGTCGGCTGATTACCGATGCGCCTCTGACTCGGGACCAAGATCCTACTACTTCTGAGGAAGCCACAGTACTTGTTCGGAAATTCCATAAAGGACTTGTAAAATCTTTCTTGTGAACCAGCACAATGGTTATATGGGAGTGGTTCAGTATTCATGTATTTGCCATCAATTCCTCATCATCACTCTCTCTTTTAGTTTAGGAATTTAGTTGTAGGTCGTAAAATGTTCTGGAGATTGACCGAAGATCATGAGCATGTCCATTACGGATTCATTGGGAAGGATGCTAATACTCCAGGATCAAATGACAGGACTTCTATAAGAGGGCTTCACCCCAACGTTTTAGGTCAAGATAACTTGCCTCAAAACGAGTTAATGTTCAAGGTTAGTATAGTGAAAGGTCGTTTGGCTAGATTGGGAAGAGAGTTTCCAATTAAAAAATTTAGGTGTTATGACTGGGTCCATTATTCTAGGGATAAGTGGTGGACAATGATGACCAATTATGTGTTGAACCATTGGGGACGTGAATTAGCTGAAATAGGATTATCCGTTCCCATACATGCTAGTATGCACGGGCTGCATATTAATGTCGACCACTTATTTGTTTTGTTCGAGATTTATAATCCGGACACCAACACTTGTCTGACCAAGAGTGGAGAATTAGGACTCCCTCTTCATGAGATGATGAAGGTCTCAGGGCTACCCATGAGTGATGTACCTTATCAAGAATTCTTTCTAACATTTAGTCAGCTGAATATGATGAAAGAATGAGTTACCATGGCTTATGACACTCTATGGGAGTTGACGTGTCATTATTACATTGTTATGGCGGAGATGGAGATTAAGACCAAGAAGAAGTCTCCGCGGATCAGCTTGAAGCAATTTGCCGACTATCTGTTCAAGAACCTCGAGAATCATTCAAATCAAGCAGTATGTGAATTACCTCCTTTAACCCCATCAGAAATTAATAGGCTATTGGAGAAGACAAATGCTCAGACATATACTTCTCGTTTAGAAGATGGATTCCCCCGTGACACCAAGTTCAGATCATTTTTATGGCAAGCTAGCACGAGGATTAAGCCAACAACTCTTCTAGCCGGGTATTTGGCTATCTGGCTAAAGAAGTGTGTGGTACCTCATCAGCCTTCTGATGCGATACCGATCGAAGTCTTATATCCAGCAGTGCAGTTAGAGACGGGTCACAGGCTATCTCTACTCTTGGCAATGATCACGAACATTCATAGTGGGCTCCGTCATTTAGCCACGACATTTACATAAGAGGGAAAGAAGCCCTCCACTGAGATCCTGATTCCCAAACTCGAACTGTTGTATACTTATTTGATGACCTGGTTTGGTTCTTCATCGGTCGGACCTGATGTCAGCTCCCGAAGCCGTTAATCCAGATTTCCCCCTATTATAAATTTTAGAAGTTTCTAGGTGGGTGGTTAAACAATGGCATGACGTGTCCCGGCAATTCAAAGTTCATAAATGTTAGGAATTTTTTCCGTGCGTCTCATAATTTTCTGGCACTTATAATAACACCCTATTGGATTAGACATCAGATGCTTCAGATGGTTAATGAACATTCGTCCCGGCTATCTATTTTTTAGAGTAAAGAACGTCTACAGCATTGAACCATATATCCCCTGCAGATTTGCTCGCCGGTTTGGCTATGACCAGCTATACATCGGCAACCCGAACAAATAACTCAGAGTTTGTGGGGGTCTTATTGATGGAGTAAAGGCTTGGTTCTGGAGCATAGTTGGTTGTACAAATGCTCAATTTGACCTTCCGTTGGCGGTAGGGGTGAGCACGGGTCGGGTCGGGTCGGTTTTTACCAAAATTTGAACAACCGAACCGAACCACCTAAAATTCAAAACCGAACCGAACCGTTGCAAATTGGTTCGGTGCGGTTCGGTTCGGTTTGTTCGGTTCTAACTTCATCAAGTATAACAATTAAAGGCACAAATATATAAGCACCGTCTTATATTTGACAGAAACAACCCAGATCATTGGGTGTTTTTGTCTGAAGCTTTATGTTAATAAAAAACAAAACCCCCATGAGTTATCTTAGATTTGACCAGAAAAAATACAAATACAAATGAATTAGAAATAAGAAAAAAAAAAGAATTATTTTTGGGATTTTCATGCTTGACCAGCATTCAGAAGCTACAAGACCGAAGAATAGCCTAATGAGGAGTTCATTGCAAGATTTTTGTCCAGTGCGTTATAGACCCAAATGTACTTATTCGTCAAAAACTCACTTTTTAGCTAATTAAGCTGAATTCAAGAAGAAGATAAAGGATTTACCATGGGCAAATAAGCAATAACGATTCAGCCACCATTTTTCTGAGTGAAGATGAACTCAAGCACGAACCCAATCATCGACAGCTGAAGAAAAGCTATGGCGATCGAATAAGTCATCTCCCCTTCCAATTTCAGCTTCTCGAGAGAGAGTGAGAGAGGCGGACCGTGGCTGTCGGCTGAGGAGAGTGAGAGAGAGTGAGAAAGGCGGATCGCGACTGTCGGCTGTCGCGGGTGGCGACTATCAGGTGAGGAGAGCGAGAGAGAGCGAGAGAGAGGGATTGAGGGAAATGGGAAATTGGGAATGAGTAGCGGCGGCTGGGACTAGGAGTCTGAGAGGAATGAGGTTAGGGTTAAGAGTTTAGGACGGGTCGGGTAAACGGGTAGGATTTGAGGCTTTTGGGAATATATTCGGTCGGTTCGGGTTGGGTCGGTTTGAAAAGTTGTCAACCCGACCCGAACCGCCTTACTCATAAAATCGCTTTTTTCGGGTCGGTTCGGGTCGGCTCTGTCGGTTTTTTCAGTTTGAACCGAACCATGCTCAGCCTTAGTTGGCGGTGCCTCCCTTACAGATGACATTCTTATATTATAAATGGCTTATAGTTGCCAACGCCACTACCAGGAAGAAGAGGATCTCGGAGTTAGAAGCAGAGGCTGCATCTTAACGTGTTACAGAGGTTGTCCGCGAAACCGTGCTTTCACGAAAAGGAAAGAAGCTTGCTGAGTCTTTGAGAAAAGGAAAGCAAATTGCTCATTTAGATGACATTGAAGAGGAACTTCAGACTGACGAAGCAGAGACCTCTGAGGAAGAAGGTGAAGCTAACATCAGGTCTGGGGATAAGGTTGAGGGTGCCGAGCCTAATATTGGTGACGAAGAGAGAGAGGTTGGTCTCCCTTCCTCTTTCTTAGAAAGAGAGTATGTGAACCCTTTCATTGCTCACAGGACTCATCATGCTGATCCATTTCAATCACCAGACGCTCCAAAAAGAAGGAGGGAGAGGGTTGTTCTGACATCTCCCAATCGGATGACGGTGGAGGTCCTTAGCGGAGATGAAGAGGAAGAAGATACAACGCCCCTCACTTATAGAAAAAGGTCTCGATCTTCAACTCAGGCTCCAGCTCAAACCCAAGTCTCCCCAAGAGCCGAGTTACACACCAAATATCGTCATGAGAGCTCTGAGACTCTGGGAGAAGCGCGTCCATTAAAGAGGAGTAAGATGGTTGTACATCGATAACGTACTTCTCTACCTACCTTAGAAGCGCAATCCACCCATTATGCTCCTTCTGACGAACAAGGTAGTGACTCGTCCCTATTTCTATTTTGCTATTTCCTATTTTTTAGGATTTAAACTTATTCTGCATTTGGTTTTCATAGGGAGTCGAGAAGAAGGAGAAATTTCAGTTGATATTGCTTCTCCCAGCATTATGGAAACTGAGGAACCCAGCTTCATTCAACAAATGCATGACGCCATGGATGACAAACCTGCTGGTGTCCAAACAACTTCCCCTTCTGACATCAATCCACAAACTCCAAGCGCATGTACGGATATTTCCCCATTCGGAGGGCAATTCCGAGAGATGAGTGAGTCAGAATGCGTACCTCTTCTAATGACATGTGCACTTTATCTCCTTTTAGTGAAACTAAAGGAAGAGGATGCAAGTAGTGGAGTTGTCGAACCCATCGTAACTATTGAAGGTAATACTGATTTCTATTTTGTATAGGCTCATACATATATCTATGTGTTCCTGATTTAGTATATCCTGTAGATGCCACGATGAATGAACCGGTTGAAGGGGAGACTGCTCACACTGCTAAGGTCGAGGATTTTAATGAATACAACCTCGATCTTAATCTTTCGGAAGACGGCCATCAGTATATCTCTGATTTATTATCGGAAAAAACTCCTGGTACGGCTACAGGACTAATTATTGGAGTTGGTCCAACCGAAGCTGGTTCCTCTGAAGGTAAGGATTTTATTCTGTAACCTCCATTGTCTCTTTGTCAGTTGATGCGGCATAAATATATACTAAAAATTATAAGTGTACAATTAATCAAGTTATAGTATAAAAAGTTATCAATCCCACGATGAAGGTATATTGTAGGAGAAAATTAGATTCGGTTCTTATTTTTTGTGCGTGACAATTAGGAGTAATAAAAATTGTGATTGTGGAGAGATATGAGTAGTGTTGTGAATATATGCAAAAATTAATAAATGAGATTTTAGATTATAGAAATGAAGAGTGGATGTGATAAAAGAATAAATGAAAACATAAGAAAATAAAAATAAAGGAAATAAAAATCAAGAAACAAATAATAGAAAATCAAGAACTAAGGAAAAATCAAGAAAGAAAAGATGAAGGATATAATTAAAGATATGAGAAATCTAGAATTAAATTCTACTAGCTAATTTCAATTACAAAATATGAACTATATATTCTCTTTTTATCATATTTTACTTTAGATTTATTAAGCATAGACTATAAAACCATTTAAGGAAAATATAACCTATCAAATTATCATCTAAACAAAATTAATATTCATGACAAGAACAACAACTGGATAATAATTCTAGAATTCATAAGCATAACCTATCAAACTACTTAAGATAAGTATAGATTATCAAATTCTTCTTCTACCAATTAGTTCTCTAGTTGATTATCCTATACATGATTATTTTAAGCATAAGAGAATAATTCATACAATATAAAGGAAATAAAGCTAATTTCATGTAATTCTAAGATTCCTACAAGAATTAGTTCCATATCGTAAGAAATAAAAACAATGAATGAAATGAAAAGAATAAGAACTAATTATAAAGAAAAGAAATAAGAACAATGAACTTTGCACTATGAACAAGAAATAAATCTAACTAAATTACAAAAGAAATAATATGCAAGAAAATAAATCTACTCTACAAATTAAAATGCAAAATAAAAACAAGAAAATAAATCTATTCTATAAGACATGAATGTAAATCTAAACTAATAAGCAATAAGAAAGAAATTACTTGAAATAAAAAATAAAAGAGAAAAATAAAATAAAAGGAAACCTTCAAATTGATTTTCATCTCCATCATCATCATCAAAAAAAGAGAATAAAATTTAAAGTGGTGAAAAAAATTCTTTTATTGATTGCAACAAAAAGTTAGAATTTTTGGAATGCCTTCTCAATTTAGAGTAACACTCCTCTCCAAATGGAGTTATAAAATTTTTCACACCCCTAACCCCTTACTCTCTACCCTTATTTATAGTAAACACCAATGAATGTGAGTCCTTGGATTGAAATCTTATCCAAAAACCTTGAATTTTAGCCTTAGATTCGTAACAGACTGACGTTAGCACCGATACAGGCATCGATGCCAGCACCGATACAGGCATCGATGCCAGCATCTTCGCCACCATCGATGCCCACTATTTTCAATATCTAACTTCACAGATGGCTTCGTCTCGTCAAGATAAGCAATTTTCATATATTATATGTTAAATTCCGCCTTCCGGATTGAGAGATATCGTCATTTCTTTGCGGCCAACCATCTTGAATACATTTTTTTTCATATTTGATTTTTTATTTTCTCCGGCTTCTACAAGCTACTATGCTTGATTCTGGACTTGGGTTTTTTGGCTCTTTCTTATGTTCTTTATTTAAGTTATGGGTTTTTGTTGAGAGAAGAGATCTTGGGTTTTATTCTTGATTAACATGCAATTAAAGATAAAAATAATTATTAGTGGTATATCTATTCATATAAAATAGATAATGAGGGTTTAAAATTATAATAAAAATATGATTATCATCAGTTAACTTTAAATAATCATATGAGAGTTTTAATTATAGGACCAGTTGCTGAAATCAGTGCAACTATATTTATCGAAATGTTTGATCAGCCTGAGGGTCTTAGTTTCTTGTTGTTGGCAGGAACCAAGATCGAGGCCCAATTATCAGTTCCTAAATCTCAATCTCTCACCCCTTTAGACCTGATGATGATAGAAGTTACTGCCACCACTATGGTTAGTCTTGTAGCAACAACTATGAGACCAACCGAAGAAGTTGGTACAGCGACAGCTATTGTATCCGGGATGCCTCCGTCTGTACATGAAGTTGAAAGGGTGGGAATGGATGTAGAACATCCAACTGATGTAGCCTCGCCTAAAGCTGGAGGATCTTCTAGTGGACTCGGTATATTTTTGCCTGCCTGGATTCTAAGTCTCGAATATTTATTCAACTTTTCTTTCGAGCACTTATTTTCTTTTGTCTTTACTATAGCACCTTCTTCATTATTGCTTGAGTCCATTAAGGCCCTAACATCTGATGCAGACCCGGACAAGACTTTTATCTGCTCAGATATTCAAAGTTTTGTCTATTTTCTTGAACCTTATGATCGATCAAATTCTTCATAAAGGATCGCCTTTTGATGTCTTTAAGAAGTCACTCGATCGACACATATCAGGGATTAGAGAAGATGGATATCCTGAATTGGCCGATTTGATTGAATAATACCTGGTTCAGTTGAAGCATCAGGTCAAAAACTTGAAGGATCTTCAGAATAATGGCCTTTCTTCTTATGTATCGGTCCAAATAGATCTAAGACTGCAAGCGTGGCATGATTCACAAAAATCAGCCAAGCTCGAGCTTCAAAAGTTAAGAGACCATGTAACCCAGATGAGATTAGGTATTGTCATGAAGGTACAGGGTAAGGCTAATTAATTCCAATCTTTAAAACTACGTCGAGCCCATATAGCCCGCTTGGAAAATGAGCTTGCAGAGGCCAAAGATGCTGAGGGTATCCTGGAGCTTGATTTGGCTGAAGCTAAACGTGTTGAAACAGACTTACTCAGACAACTGGAGCTTCAAGATAAAAGGCTCACTAAGACAGAACAAGAAGTTCTCTAGGCTCAGAACACCAGCGAGGAATCCTTACGAGCTAATTTGAAAGCTGAATTTGAACAAGCTTATGCAGAAGCGTTCTCAAAACTCAAAGGACAAATTTGTAATTATAAGTTATGTTTAGATTAAGAACATTTCTCTTGTAATGACACTTTTCTCATATTGGAACCTATTTTCAAGTTTTTTAATGAATAAAGTGAACTCTTTTGTTTATTAAAATTTTATTATGATTACTCATTCTTATTTAGAATAAATAAACATAATATTCATTGGATTTTTGGTAAACCCTCAGCCATCAACGGATTTAATGTGCCTTTACCGATTACCGTTTGAGTCGGGTTAGTATGTAAATTATCTAGATCTATTTCACATATAACGTTGGGTTAAAAGAATTAAACTCTCTTAGGCTTTATACTACAATATTGAATATAGCTACATGTGTTAGATGTAGACTTATCTCTAATAAGGGATCGAGATAACGTCCTCCATGCATAAAAGGCATGGATTCAGAGGTGTTGGTGGGTTACTTCTTCTTGGTAAAAAGATGAACCCGAAATTAGAGATGAAAAATTTTATATTCTATCTCCTGGTCTTTTTTGTCGGTAGAGATGAACATAAAATCGGAGAGGAAGAATTTTATATTCTATCTTCTGGTCTTTTTTTGTTAGTAGAGATAAACCTAAAATCGGAGAGGAAGAATTTTATATTCTATCTCCTGATCTCTTTTTTATTAACAGAGATAAACCTAAAATCAGAGAGGAAGAATTTTATATTAATTCTATCTCCTGGTCTAAGAGAAACTCAAAGTGGGATCTCCATTTTAAGAATCCTGAAAAGTGAAACTAAGAGTAGGATCTCCACTCTGAGAATCAGAAAGATTTGGATAGCTCTAACTTTTATAGTATTGGTTACCCAGTTTGAGGATGAATTTTTCGTTCATCGAAATGAAATTCTGACTTCAGCCAAAGCTGTAGACATTCGACTAAAGAGGAATTTATGGAAACCTTTCGTTTATTGAAAGGAAGTTCCGGTTCTAAAAATGGACCTCTCATTCATGGAAGGAATCGGGAGGAGATTTTGGCTTTGGTCCTAACTGTAAGAAGGTTTGACCAAGTGGGAGTTAAGATAATTCTACCTTTTATAGGTTTGATTGTTCAAATTGGATTGAGGCCTCTTCATTTATCGAAAGGGGATCTAAGTTTTGAATGTGGAACTCTCGCTCATAGAAAGAATCAAGAGGGTATTTTGGCTTTGGCCCTAACTGTTTAAAGGTTTGACAAATAAGAAGTGGGAGTGGGGTACAAATAAAAGTAAGAATGTTGACTTGTACAAATCACTCGGTGGGGGTTTTCAGTGTCAAGTAATAAGGACCTAACATAAATGGACTCACTGATTGCTATGGATCAGTAGATTAAACTTTTGGATGTTGTATCATTACTTCAACAATAGGAGTGTTAAAGACTAGATACAGTGGGAGTTTGAAGGATTTTAATCCATGAATGATTTTAGTGGACCCACCGTCAATTAATTTGATCGGTAAGGGATTTTGTGGTGAAGAGTTGTGAATCATCGAGCACTCCACAATTGCATCATGGGGTTTCGTGAGGAAAGATCGACTATATGCAGTCGTTGAATCTCATCTCAACGAAAAGATGCTTGGAAAGTCTTAGTGGTAGGTTCTTAATCATTTTGAAAATAATTAGATAATCACAATGGGAAATTCTTAATCATTTTTTATAATAATTAAGAATGAATTATTCATATGATCAGTTTCTATCTGGAATAATCGACTGATCTTGGGTTATCCTTAAAAATACACTGTACAATATTATCTAGGAACTTCCCATCTAAAGAGGTTATCTTGAACGTACTAGGGGTAGTACTTCTTCAGGAACTTCTCATTTATTGGCATCATGATTTTGTGGTCATCTTGGGTGATCAGACGATATGCACCGTTTGAGTAAACTGTTTGAGTAAATAATTTCTACTACAAACGCTCCTTCTCATTTGGGTTGGAATTTTCCTTTTTTTCTTGTAATTGAGAATCATGGGCCGCCGAACAGCAAAAACTAGATCTCCTTCCTTGAAGCTTTATCGTCGGACTCTTTTATCAAAAGCTCAAGAAATTCTGGCCTGATAAAACTCGATTTGTTGCTGAGCTTCCAAGCATTTTTTATCTAACATCTCTAACTCTTCAAGATGTTTTTGATGTTATTCTTTCGTCATCATTCCTGTTGCGAGAGCGATGCGGAGAGAGGGGATTTGTATTTCCAAAGGAATGACAACTTCACATGCATATACAAAGGAATATGGAGTCGCTCCAGTTAGCGTGCAGATAGTGGTATGATAAGCCCACAGAGCTTCACCAAGTTTGTCATCCCAGTCTCGCTTGTTGACTCTTATAAGTTTTGATAAAATCTTGAGAATTGTCTTATTGAAAACTTCAGCCAATCCATTAGCTATGGGATTATAGGCCATTGATGAAACGTTCCGAATTCCGAATTTCCTACAAAATTTGGTGAATACGTTGCTGACGAATTGAGGGTCATTCTCATGTACTATTCATCTCGGGACACCATATCAGTATATGATATGGTGTTTGATGAATTTGATAATATAGCTTGTCTTTACTTCTTAAAGCGAGACTGCTTCAGCCTATTTTGAGAAGTAATTAGTGATAGCCAGAATTAAACAGTCACCTTTGACTGAAGGCGAAAAAATAGGACACATGATGTCCATTTCCCATGTTTCGAACGGCCACGATGTAGCTGATGAGTGTAAATGTTCTGGGGGTTAGTGCATGTAATTCGCATGAATTTGACATATATGGCACCATCGAGCATAAATCAACCGTGTCTTTGACCATGGTTGGCCAATAATAACCCATTCTTCTGATCCGATCACAAAGTTTAGGACCAGATTGGTGTGCACTGCATATTCCATCATGCGCCTCTTTAAGAGCTTCTTCCGCTTCTCTATTAGATAGACAACGAAGTAATAGACCATTATATGAGCAACGATACAATATTTGTATCGTAGCGTTGTAGTAAAATCTTGGTACCCTTCGTCGGACCGAATACCTTTCTTTTGCATCTTCAGGTAAAATACCGTGTAGGACGTAATCGATGATAGGAAAACGCTAATCTCGAGCTTCAAGTTCGATTCTCATTGAATGTGCCTCTTTGACGATCGAATCGTAAATTAGCACAATAAGCTGGTGAGTTCTCTCTGTGACTAATTGTTCTGTCTCGAGAGGCTGTGCCAAAGATACAACTAATACTGTTAATGCATCTGCATATGTATTTCTGAGATGTGGAATGTACTCGATGAAAATTCTTCAAACGAGTTCGTCATTTCAACAACCGCCTGGTAGTATGGAATTAGATCTTGGTTTCTGACCTCTTACTCTCCTCGTATCTGATTGACTATTAGTTGAGAATCACCAAAAACTTCAAGGTATTCGACCCCCAACTCTTTGGCGAAATTAAGTCCAATTATTAATGCATTTTACTCAGCAACATTATTAGAGCATGGTTCGGTCAATGAATAGGCTCGAGGCAATACGTGTTTCTCAAAGGAAATTAGTACGACTCCTGTTAGACCCTAGAGGAGGGGTGATTAAGGTCTTATGCTAATCTAATCCGATTTTATGCCAATTAAAACTAATTAACAAGTTATCCTAGCAAGTATGAAATACAACAAGATACATGAGCTAGGATAGGAATATGAACTAATGAATATATCCTAGCAAAGAGATATTACAAATATATGAGCAAGGATATATAAACAACACAAGGGTAAATAATGTAAACAAAGAAGTGGGCAAACTAACTAATGAGACAAAGGCGATATGAGTGTAGGCGTCTAAAAATGCCTATGGGTGCCCGCACACAGCTCAAGACAAAGAGAAGGCGATGAACGTCATTATTCGAGTCAAAGAGGATTATCCGACGCCGACAAGTACATGAAGCAAATCGATGAATTGTTGATGACACGACAACGAACCACCACAATGGCAAACGCCAAGTGGACCGCACGCGTCAATCAACTCAAAGCGTACAAACGCGCCCAACAGTCAGTTAGCACGCACACATCATTCAGCTCGTGCATGTCAATCCATTCGCACGTCAATCAGCTCGAGGGTCAATCAATTCACGTGCGTCGGTCAACACGTGCGCGTCAATCAACTCGCGCACGCCGATCAGTCCGCGCGTATCGATCAACAAACAACGCGCGTTCGACGGTCGGTCTCGCGGCGAAGCATACAAGTTAACAAATCGACCAAACACACGAAAAGAACAAGTCTCGGAAGAAAGAGAACATAAAAGGAAAAGGTCGACAAAACTGCACGAACGCAAGACGGAACAAACCGACCTACACAAGCGCGGGTCGGACCAGTTCGACCCGCGCAAACGCAGGTCGGACTGATCCGACCCGCGCCGCGCAGTCCGGAACCTGAAACGTGTTTTGACGGGTTTTAAGTTGTTTTCACAGGATTTATCTGTTCCAGGGGTTCCCAACTGACTTGATATCATCCCCAAACGTGGTTAGGCTGTTGTTAACTGAAGATAGAGCCAAATCACTTGTTCTCATCCAAATAACCGCTTCCGAAGCTTATAAATACGAGCTCGGGTGCTCATTTCTGGGGGGCGGAGTTATTATCAAGACGTGGAGGTGCTGCTGGATTGAGGAGTCAAGGAGCACGAATTTTAGCGAAGGCAAATCAGATCCCGGCGAACTTCGGCATAAAGAAGGAGCTATTCGAAGGATCTGAACCCCGTCCGTCCGTCCCTTGAGATTAGGCTTGGTCTTAATCTCAAGAAGAGCCCTGATTTCACTTGATCGATTTCAGCGCTTCAAATCAAACATTCCCCCGGTGAAGGTGAAGTTCTGCCCAATTTTCCATCAACCGGATCCAGATCTAAGGTGGTCCACGGATAAACCCCGGCACAGGCAAAGACACCCACGCAAGCAGAAGACCGATAAACGATCTCCCTGCGTTTGTTTGATAAAGTTATAAACTTGTTTTATTTTCATTGTGTAAGGAGATCTTATAAAAAGATCAACTTTATATTTTATTCGAGTTTATTGTAATGACTAAAGTTGTAATAGATTCGATAGCAATGAAAACAGCAATTTCGACGCAAACAAACTGACGACCACAGTGGGAGCCAACAGCTTCGTTGCCGAAGCTGTCGTGTCGCAACCTCGGATCTGCATCCCGGTTGAAGAAGTGGTCGAATACGAGTTCGACCAACTGAAGTTCGAAGAATATCTGTCGTCCTCCTCCTCCGGATCCTCCGCCTCTCGCAAGCGCAGGAAGATTAGGACTCCCATTGCCGCTGCCCTCTCGCTTTGCAACACCCCTCCGGCTTCCAACGAGGTCGGATCTACAGATCTGAACTCCTCCTCAATCAAGGAGTTGAGTACTGAAGGCGCGCCAATCCTATCGAAGAGGGCACGTCAAAGGCGACGTCAACGCCTCGCGCGTCAACTCGCTAGGGTTTTGGAGTCAATTGACGGGATCCGTTACGAGGTGGATCTGAAAATTAGGCAACGCCAAGCGCTCCAACAGCGGATAAATGCTCTCTCCTCTAAATCACCAACAAGTGAATGGGTACAAGTCAAAAGGACCCGTTCAACTCTTGAAGAACGGATCAAAAAGCGTCGCGCACTGCTTGCACAAGCGCGAATTCTTGCGCAAGAGGCAAAAAGGTTGCATAGGAAAGAAGTGGAGAAGAAGCCACAAAGACTGCATCAAACTTGGAGGCCAAAATCCAAAACGACGGCCGAAAAGATCGAGAATCACGGGTCACTCCGATCCGACCGGCCAATTTGCAGGTCACTTCAATCCAACCCGCCGATTTGCAGGTCACTTCAATCCGACCTGCCGATTTGCAGGTCACTCCGATCCGACCGGCCAATTTGCAGGTCACTTCAATCCGACCCGCCGATTTGCAGGTCACTTTAATCCGACTTGCCGATTTGCAGGTCACTCCGATCCGACCGGCCAATTTGCAGGTCACTTCAATCCGACCCGCTGATTTGCAGGTCACTCCGATCCGACCGGCCAATTTGCAGGTCACTTCAATCCGACCCTCCAATTCACAGGTCACTCCAATCCGACCCGCCGATTTGCAGATCACTCCGATCCGACCCGCCAATTTGCAGGTCACTTCAATCCGACCCGCCAATTCGCAGGTCACCCAGATCCGACCCGTCAATTCGTAGGTCACTTGGATCCGACCCTCCGACCCGCGGGTCACCCAAATCTGACCAGCGTCAGAGTCAGGGCAGAAGATGTTCTGCACCTGTTTTATCGATCCCTGTGAGTTCCGCATCTCCGGTGAAGCCCCGTGACTGCGTAGACTTGTCCTGTTTCAAGATAAGGATGGCGGATCGTCTGGTTCCTTTGCATAAGGATCAAGACAAGGTTGCGATCAAAGAACGCTTGGGCCTAGTGACTGAACCCCGAGCAATTATTCGAGATGGGGGTCACACACTAAAAATTTCTGTAATTAACCGCCTCAGACGACGAATTAAACTCCAAGAGCCCGTCGAGAGTTCACGCTTACAAATGCGTGACTCTAAACGCGCGACTCTTGAGAATGCTAACAAGGAGTTGCATACTCAGAAGAAAACACGTAAGACAAACGAACGCGTTATACCTGAGGATTCATGTAAACAGCCGATAGGTTGCTCTGACGGTAACGTCGATGAGTTGTACTATCGGGCTGGGGGTATGAACAAGTCTCGAAAGAGATATACCCGAGAAACAAAGTCTCACTGCCCGTGCACCAAGTTAATCAGGGCAGTATTATCAGCATGTAGCTGCCCCAAAACCGCTCCGCAGAGGGTCTCAGTATTTGAGAGGGTCTCCAACAGAAAGGCTAAGTCCAATCTAAAGCGTCTCCGTAAGAAACGATCGGTCGTTCAAGGTGACGAACCCCCAGAGGTTACCATCAATATGGTTGATAAGGGAAAATCGATTCGACCCTCTAACTCTGATCCGCTTGTATCGCATCGTCTAACTCGGTTACGATCAGGAACTATAAGACAAAGGGATTATCAGAGAATGCAGAGAGGATTATCCTCGGATGACGAAGTGTCAAATTCCAACTCTGTGGTCCCTTCTGATAATGCGGTCTCCAGCCCAGGTCAATCCCACGAAGCATTCATGATCAACACCGAGCAAGTGACCAAAATGGTCGAGGATGCTTTAGCCAAATAGAAAGAAGCATTCAAAATCGAAATGGAAACGGCTATGTTACGAATGAGAGAAGAGCACGATCAACAAATTCGGGCTTTGTCTAATCAGTTCGGTGAATCCAGCCGTCGTAACCGTGCTGACCAAGTAGGTAGCGATTCAGATGTGGATGAACCTCTTCATGCTGAGAACCCTCCCGTTAACCAAAATGCTGGGGGTGGTCCTACCAATAATGACAATACAGGGGGTGGCCCCGTTATCCCTCTTTCAATTTGTCCAAGCCCCGATACGAGCGAGGATGAGAAAATAAAAGATCTCGAGAGCAAAATCAACGCTCTGATGTCTGCTCGAGAGGTGAAAAAGACATGCAGTCCGTGTCCCTATCCAAGGGAGTGGGATTCAATAGCATACCCGGTGAAGTTCAACTTGATCAACTTCACACCGTTTGACAGGAAGGGTTCGCCTACGCAGCATCTGATCTACTTCAAATCCCACTTGGGTATGATCTCCGGCAATGAAGCCTTGATGGTTCGGTCATTCGTTGGCACCCTTCGCGGGCCACCTTCGATTGGTACCGCCGTCTCAAGTCTGGAAGCATTAACAGTTAGGACGACCTGGAGAGCCTATTCCTCGCTCATTTCTTTGATGATGACGCCGAGGTATCAATCAGGACACTCTTCGATGAGAAGCAAGAAGATGACGAAACGGTCGACGACTTCGTCAAACGCTTCCGGATTAAGGCAATGAACTGCCGAGATCCGATCACGGAGGACTTCATCCTCCAAACCTGTCACAACAACCTCTCTTTGGATGTGTTGGAAGTTATGGGAGTCGCACCGTCCAACAACTGGAAAGAGTTGAAGGTGCGCGGAGAGCGGGCCGAACGCTTCCTCCGAAGGAAGAAGGCTGAGAGGAGCCAACCGGCGGCTAATCTTCCGAACTCAAACTTCGCTTCCCGTGGTAAGGACAAAGCACCTGCAGCAGTTGTTGACACTAATCAAACGTCACAACGGCAATCCCGGAGACAGCGAAACACTTCGGATTTGAGACTCCAAAAAGAGTACTCTTTTAAGGACGAAGACGTTCCAGCCATCTTCGAACCCCTCCTTGAGAATAATAAGATCAAGCTACCACCTATCGTCAATCAGGAGGAAGCTGACAATATTGCGGATCCGAAGTACTGTGCGTATCACAGGAGGGTCCTTCATCCCACCAAGGATTGCTTTGCTCTCAAGAATAGCATCCAAACCTTGGTTGAAGCCGGCGTTATATCGCTCAATTAAGTCGAATGAAGACTCCGATAAGTATAAGAGTATAAACTGCTCATTCCTGCACTCCGAAGAGTATACGAGTATAATCTGCTTCTCGCTACTCCAGTAGGTATATGAGTCTAAACTGTTTCCTACCGTTGACAGGAAGTTCCTGAAGAATTTTATACGTAATATTCTTAAGGATAACCCGATCATGTGACCAAATGCAATGATAAACTCAGTTTCGCGAGGAAGCTGGGGGTGAATAATTCATGTAACGGGAAGTTCCCGAAAGAATGTTACATGTAATTTTCTTAGGGATAACCTGATCATTACAACTTAGATGATAAACACTAAACCCCCATTGTGATTTGTATGAGTCAACACTCTCGTTGTAATTCGTACTCTCACTCTCACTGTCTACTTGGTCAAACCTTCCTACAGTTAGGACCAAAACCACAATTCACTCTTGATAAATGAGAAATTCATCTTTAGTTCGGTAATCAAACTTTCCGACAGTTAGGGTTATCCGAATCTTTTCGATTCTCGGAGTGGAGATCCCACTCTTAGTTTTACCTTTCCGGATTCTGGAGGTGGAGATCCCACCTCGAGTCTCCTTTCCAACTGGAGATAGAATATAAAATTTTTCCTCTTCAGTGTTGGGAGATAGAATATAAAATTCTTCCTCTCCCGCATCGGGTTTGTCTTTGCCCCAAGAGAAGACTCCACTTTTTCAAACTCCTAGAATCCGTGCTTCACACGTACGGGGAATTTTATCCCGAAGTCTAAGAAGGGATAAGCCAACGCCTAACACGCGTTGCCGGTTAGTCCTTAACCGTAAAAAAAAAGGACAGAAGCCCACATATTCGACATTGTGGCAGGTTGTTATTAATAACACCATAATCCGTGCTTCACACGCACGGGGAATTTTATCCCGAAGCCTAAGAAGGGATAAGCCAACGCCTAACACGCGTTGCCGGTTAGTCCTTAACAGTAAAAAAAGGACAGAAGCCCACATATTCGACATTGTGGCAGGTTGTTATTAATAACACCATAATCCGTGCTTCACACGCACGGGGAATTTTATCCCGAATCCTAAGTAGGGATAAGTCAACGTCTAACACGCGTTGCCGGTTTAGTCTTTCACCGATTGAAGAAGACACTAGAATTCTAGTCTGGGGAATTTTATCCCGAAGCCTAAGCAGGGATAAGTCAGCGCCTAACACGCGTTGCCGGTTAGTCCTTAACCGTAAAAAAAAAGGACACGAGCCCACATATTCGACATTATGGTAGGTTGTTATTAATAACACCTTAATCCGTGCCTTACACGCGTGGGGAATTTTATCCCGAATCCTAAGTAGGGATAAGTCAATGCCTAACACGCGTTGCCGGTTTAGTCTTTCACCGATTGAAGAAGACACCAGAATTCCAGCCTGGGGACTTTTATCCTGAATCCTAAGTAAGGATAACTCAGCACCTAACACGCATTGCCGGGTAGTCTATTCCCGTGACAAAGACAAAGTCTACGTATTCAATACCGTAGCATCAAGTCTAAGGGAATTCATTCCTTTAGCACAACGTCACATGCGGAACGGACTTTAAACAATCCACATGTAAGCCCGATTCAAACGGTAATCGGTAAGAGCACGTCAAATCCGTTGAGAGCTGCGGATTTGCCAAAAATCCTAAGTCAACGTCTGATACACGTCGCTGTTTAGTCTTTTCACAGGAGAAAGATGAAGTCTACATATTCAATATCGTAGCACTAAAAGGGTTAACTCTTTTAGCTTAACGTCACATGCGGAACGGACTTAAACAATCCGCGTGCTAGCCCGACTCAAACGGCAGTCGGTAAAGGCACATCAAACCCGTTGATGGCTGAGAATTTGTCAAAAATTCTATAAATGCGAGTCATTGACGCATCAACCTTATTAGTTGGTCTCGTGACTTGAGCATCCAACAATTTCGGGATAAGATCCAAGATCCATATCTGTAGACGAAACAACTTTAATAGTTGGTCCTGCAGCCCTAAGATTTGGGACCATCGCGCTTCAATGCCTTAAGAGCTTAAACGGTGGGTATAAACTGTGTTAACGCCGGTCAATGTGTTACAACAAAGGTCAACGCCGCACAACGCGTTACAGTAAAGGTCGATGTCGGGCAACGCATCAGCAATCTCGCCAAACTAAGGCAAACGATGATTTCGGGGAGTTCAATCGGATTCAGATATGAATTTCTGACGAAGATGATTAGTTCAAAGTCAACTCAATGGCACGAGCTAAGTTCAGAAACTTACACACCAATCTCAGTTCAAGATTTTGACAACGGTCAGACGATAAACGCAGCGCCGGAAGAACTTCATCTATTCAACGAAACAATGAATAGATTGAAGGCTGAAGAAGTTAAGAATTGAGGTAGTTCAAGGTCACTCTACGAAATTAAGGAGATGGCCTATCTTATCCAAAGCATTCTCGACTCCTCTATAAAAGAATGAGTCTGAAATACTTTGGAGGGGGTATCTGTAGGCGTCTAAAAATGCCTATGGGTGCCCGCACACAGCTCAAGACAAAGAGAAGGCGATGAACATCATTATTCGAGTCAAAGAGGATTATCCGACGCCGACAATCACATGAAGCAAATCGGTGAATTGTTGATGACACGACAACGAACCACCACAATGGCAAACGCCAAGTGGACCGCATGCGCCAATCAACTCAAAGCGTACAAACGCGCCCAACAGTCAGTTAGCACGCACGCATCATTCAGCTCGTGCATGTCAATCCATTCGCACGTCAATCAGCTCGAGGGTCAATCAATTCACGTGCGTCGGTCAACACGCGCGCGTCAATCAACTCGCGCACGCAGATCAGTCCGCGCGTATCGATCAACAAACAATGCGCGTTCGACGGTCGGTCTCGCGGCGAAGCATACAAGTTAACAAATCGACCAAACACACGAAAAGAACAAGTCTCAGAAGAAAGAGAACATAAAAGGAAAAAGTCGACAAAACTGCGCGAATGCAAGACGGAACAAACCGACCTGCACAAGCGCGGGTCGGATCAGTCCGACCCGCGAAAACGCAGGTCGGATTGGTCCGACCCGCCACAGTGCGGGTCGGACCAGTC